>PVJI01007827.1:0-75580 GCA_004026765.1 Micronycteris hirsuta | reverse complement strand
AAAAAAAGGAAACTACAGGCCAATATCACTGATGAATATAGATGCTAAATCATCAAGAAAATATTGGTAAACTGCATGCAGCAATAGATTAAATAGATCATATACCATGATCAAGTGGGATTCATCCCTGGGATGCAAGGATGGTACAATATTCACAAATCTGTAAATGTAATACATTATATTAAAAAAAAGAAAGACAAAAATCACATGATCGTATCGATAGATGCTGAAAAAGCATTTGATAAAGTGCAGCATCCATTTATGATAAAAATACTCAGCAAAATGGGAGTAGAGGGAGCCTACCTCAACATAATAAAGGCCATATACAAGAAACCTGCAGTGAACATCATACTCAATGGGCAAGAAATGAAAGCTTTCCCCATAAGATCATGAACAAGACAAGGGTGTGATTTCACCTCTTCTATTCAACATAACAGTGGAAGTCCTAGCCATAGCAATCACACAAGAAAGAGAAATAAAAGGCATTCAAGTTGGAATGGAGGAAGTAAAACTGTCATTGTTTGCAAATGACATGATAGTGTACATAGAAAATACTATAGACTCCACCAAATAACTACTCGGCCTAGTAAGTGAATTTGGCAAAACAGAGGGATACATAGTCAATATTCAGAAATCAAAGGCATTTTTGTACACCAACAATGAAATATCAGAAAAATAAATCAGGAAAAAAAAATTCCCATTTGCTAGAGCAATTAGAAAAGTAAAGTACTTAGGAATAAACCTAACCAAGGAGGTAAAAGAACTGTACTCAGAAAACTATGTAACAGTGAAGAAAGAAATGAAGGAAGACACAAATAAATGGAAGCATGTACCATGTTCATGGATTGGAAGAATTAACATCATCAAAATGTCCATACTACTCAAAGCAATCTAGAGATGCAGTGCAATCCTTATAAAATACCAATGACATATTTCACAGATATAGAGCAAACATTTCAAAAATTTATATGGAACCATAAATGACCCTGAATAGCCTCAACAATTTTGAGAAAGAAAACAAAGTAGGAGGGATCACAATGCCCACTATCAAACTATATTACAGGCCATTGTAATCAAAACAGTCTGGTACTGGCATAAGAACAGACACAAAGATCAATGGAAAAGAATAGAGAACCTGGAAACAAATCCATGTCTCTATGGGCAATTAATATTGGACAAAGAGGGCAGGAGAAAATGGAGTAAAAATAGCCTCTTCAACAAATGGTGTTGGGAGATCTGGATAGGTATATGCAAAAAAATGAAACTCAACCAACTTACACCACATACAAAAATAAACTCAAGATGGATAAAAGACTTAAATATAAGTCACAACACAATAAAAGCCCTAGAGGAGAACATAGGCAGAAAAATTTCAGGTATCCCACACAGCAATATTTTCACCAATATGTCCCCTAGAGCAAGGGACATAAAGGAAGAACAAACAAATGGGACCTCAACAAAATAAAAAGTTTCTGCACAGGTGAAGAAAACATCAGCAAAAATAAAATGGGAACCAACCATATGGGAAGATACATTTGTGAATGATACCTTGGACAAGGGTTTGATCTCCAAAATATATAAAGAACTCACATAACTTCACACCAGGAAGACAAATAATCCAATTAAAAAATGGGCAAAGGACCTGAACAGACACTTCTCCAAGGAGGACATACAGAGGTCCAATAGGCATATGAAAGGATGCTCAACATCACCAGCCATCAGAGATGCAAATTAAAACCACAATGGGATACCATTTCACACCGATCAGAATGACCATCATTAACAAATCAAAAAACAACACGTGCTGGTGAGGATGTGTAGAAAAGAGAACCCTAGTAAATCTGTAGGTGGGAAGGCAGACTGGTGTAGCCCCTGTGGAAAACATTATGGAATTTCCTGAAAAAACTAAAAATGGAACTGCCTTTGACCCAACAATTCCATCGCTGGGATTATACCCTAAGAATCCTAAAACACAAATTCAAAAGACCTATGCACCCCAATGTTCATAGCAGTGTTATTTACAAAGGCCATGTGCCGGAAACTGCCTAAGTGCCCATCAGTATATGAGTGGATCAAAAAACTGTGGTACATATGCACAATGGAATACTACACAGCAGAAAGAAAGAAGGAACTCCAACTCTTTGTGATAGCATGGATGGAACTACAGAGTATTATGCTAAGTGAAATAAGCCAGGCAGTAAAATACAAATACCGTATGATTTCACCTGTAAGTGGAACTTAACAAAACAAACAAGTGAGCACAACAGAACCAGAGACTATGGAAATAAAAAACAGTGACCAGAGAGGGGAGGGTGCAGGGGGCATAATGGGGGAAAGGAGAGGAAGGATCAAGTCAAGGAGCATGTATATAAAGGACCCATGGACAAGGACAACGGGGGTGGGAGGTGGAGGATTGAATGCGGGTGAAGGGGTGTGAGCAGGGCAGGGCTAGTAATGGTGGAAAAATGGAGACAACTGCAACTGAACCATAGAAAATTTTTAAAAAAGAATAAAATGTCAATAAACACGTAACTATCAAAAGCTGACAGTAATCAGAGAGGAGGGGGAAGAAGGATAATAGGGGATAATAAGGGAAGGTACATCAAGAAACATATATAAAGAACATATGAACAAAGCCAAAAGGGGGTAGGTTCAAGGGTGTGACAGGGGGATGTGTGGGGTAGGGAGGCATGGTGGGGTGAAAATTGGAAACAACTGCACTTGAACAACAATAAAAAAAATAAAAAGAAAAGAAAAAATCACTTTAAATGTAAATAGATTAAATCCTTCAATCAAAAGATAGGGTAGCTGAATGAATAAGAAAGCAAGACCTATATATATGCTGTCTACAAGAAACCCAACTCAGGATGAAAGATACATACAGACTGAAAGTAAAGGGATAAAAAAAGATTATTTAATGCAAATGGAAATTTTTTTAAAAAGGTACTGCAATGCAAAAGGGTATGTAATGCAGAAAGGAAATTTTTTTTAAAAAAGTATTGGTAGTAATACTTATATCAGACAAGACTTTAAAACAAAGGCTATCATTGCATAATGATAAAGCAATCAATCCAACAAGAGAAAATAACCCTTGCAAACATTTATGCACCCAAAACAGGAGTACCTGAATATATAAAGCAAATACTGATGAACGTAAAGAGAGAGATCAACAGTAATAAACTGACATCAGTGGACAGATCTTCAGACAAAAAACCAAGAAGAAAACAGAGTCCTTAACTCTCTTTGTTAATTTTTTAAAAGGAAATACCCATATTTACCCTTTGTTCTTTTGAATAGAAATGATGTTCCATGAAAAACAGTTAATTCTGTGCTCAACTCAATCACTTTAGTGCTTTTCTCCAATCACCATGTGCTAATCACCATGCATTGGTGTGTATCAAAAGTGCTTTTTTCGTACTTCTCATTTCATTATATAGACTACTGAAGAAGTATGTACTCAAGTGTCAGGGTTTAATAAAACTAATATATTTTACAGCTGCAAAAAAAAAAAAAAGAAAAGAAAACAGAGTCCTTAAAATGACACACCAGACCAGGTGAATTTGATATTTTCACAGCATTATACACTAAAACTGCAGGATACACATTGTTCTTCAAGTGTACATAGAACATCTTCCAGGACAGACCACATGTCAGACCACACACAAAAAAAATTTCTCAGTAAATTTTAAAAGAGTTAAATAATTTATTTCAAGCATACTTCTCAACCACAATGATGTGAAACTAGAAATCAATTACAAGAAAAAAACACACAGACACATGGAGGCTAAATAACACTTTACTAAACAGTGAACAGAGATGGAAGAAAAAAAATCAAAAGATACCTTGAGACAAATGAAAATCAAAACATACAACCCCAAAATCTACAGAACATAGTGAAAGTAGTTCTCAATAAACAAGAAATATCTCAAACAACCTAACCTTACACCTAAAGCAATAAGAATAAAAGCCCAAAGTTGGCAGAATAAAGGAAATGATTAAAATCAGAGAAGAAATAAAATATAATCTAAAAAAGACAATGCAAAAGATCAATGAAACCAAGAGCTGGTTCTTTCAAAAGATAAAGAAGACTGACAAACCTTTAACCAGATTCATTAAGAAAAAGAGAGAGAGGAACCAAATATAAAAAATCAGAAATAAAAGAGGAGAAATAACAACTGACACCACCAAAATATAAAGGATAAGAAAATGTTATAAGCAACTATATGCCAACTTATTGGACAATCTAAAATAAATGGATAAATTTCTAGAAACACAATCTTCCAAAACTGAATCAAGAAGAAACAGAAATATTGACCAGACTGAATCCAATCAACAAAATTGAAACAATAATAAAAAAACAGCCAACAAATAAAAATCTTGGGCTAAATGACTTCACAAGTAAAATTTACCAAACATTTAAACAACTAACACTTACCCTTCTCAAACTCTTCCAAAATGCACAAGAGGAGAAAAGACTCCCAAATTCATTTTGCAAGGTTATATCACTATCCTGATTCCAATAAAAGATAAAGACACTACGAAGAAAGAAAATTATAGGCTAACAGACCTGATGAACACAGACACAAAAATTCCTCAACAAAATATTAGCTAACCGAATTCAGCGATATGTTAAAAAGATCATACACCATGATCAGATGGAATTTATCCCTGGAATGCAAAGACAGTTCAACATCCAAAAATCAATCAATCGGATATATTGTATAAATAAAATGAAAGATAAAAATCATATAATTATAACGATATAGTAAAACCATTTAATAAAATCCAGCACCCATTTATGTTTAAAACTCTTAGCAAAGTGGGAATAAAGGAAAAATACCTCAACATAATAAAGGCCATATATGACAAACCCACTGCCAGCATCATATTCAATGGGCAAAAACTAAAAGCATTTCTCTTAATTTAGAAACAAGACAGGAATGTCCATTTCCACCACTCTTTTTCAACACAGTAGAGGAAGTTCTAGCTACAGAAATCAGACAAGAAGAAATAAAAGACATCCAAACTGGAAAGGGAGAAGTAGAATTGTCATGATTTGCAGATGACATAATACTGTATATAGAAACCCCTAAAGGCTCCAGAAAAAATCTACTAGAACTGATAAATGAATTCAGTAAAGTAGCAGGATACAAAAATATCGTGGGGATTTTGTCCCAGCGAAATCCGTGGGGACCGTAACCCGATGCGTAAAAGAATCTCACACCGAGACACGTGGAGAGAAGAGAGTCTGGAGCCACGGGTCTTTTCCTCCATCTTGGAAAAAGGCCCTGTGGGTAGCTCAGCCGGGCTTTTTATTAGAAGCTTTAGGACACATTTACACTGGATTGATTATTCATTGGCTTATGCAGAACAGGGGTCTTCAGCTGAGTCATGAGGATACATGGGAAGGGAGGAGATAAGGGGTAGGTTTACTCAGTAACAGAGCATTAGGATGTAAATTCAGGTCCAGTGGCAGACAGGACCAGGGTATACATTAAACAGGAGACAAGTAATTTGAGGGTGAGCTAACTAGGGCTGTTAACTTTTAGGATCATAAAACATTGAGGCAGTGATTCATTAACTTAAGCTTCCTGACTTTGGGGAGGAAGAGACCCATCAAGTTAGAATCTCTTAAGATACATTTTTGCCAAATTCCTATGAGAGAATTCCTATTCCACAGACATGATCCACACTTGCCCACATGGGAATGATTTTTCCTCATGCGGAGCCCCGCTCTGACACGCATGATTCCCGGAACTTGAGTGTTTACATGCATGTGGAAAGAATTCCCACACAAAAATGCATCCAGAAATTAGTTGTATTTTTATGCACCAAGAATGAACTAGCAGAAAGGGAACTAAGAGAACAATCCCATTTACAATTACAGTGAAAAAAAAAGTAAGATACCTAAGAATAAATTTAACTAAGGAAGTTAAAAGACCTGGACTGGAAAAAGTCTAAGATGCTGAAAAATGAAACAGAAAGACACAAATAAGTGAAAAGTATAAATATATCATGTTCATGGATAGGAAGAATTAACATCATTAAAATGTCCATACTACCCAAAGCAATCTATAGAGTCAATGCAATTCCTATCAAAATACCAATGGTGTATTTCACAGAACTAAAACAAATATACCAAAAATTTATATGAAACCAGAAAAGACCCCAAAGAGCCTCAGGATAAGAATAAAATTGGAGGGATCACAATATCTGATATCAAACTATAATACAAGGCTGTATTCAAAACAGCATGGTACTGGTATAAGAACAGACATATTGATCAATGAAACAGAATAGAAAGCCCAGAAATAAGCCCACACCTTTATCATCAATTAATATTTCACAAAGGTGACAAAAAACATAAAATGAGGTAAATAGCTGATTCAATGAATTGTGTTGGGAAAATTGGACAGACACATGCAAAGATAAAACCAGACCACCTCCTTACACCATACAAAAGAATAAACTCAAAATGGATTAAAGACTATGTAAAATTTGAAACCATAAAAACCTAAAGAAAACATAGGCAGTAAAATTTCTGACATTTCTCTTAACAATATTTTTTTTCTGATATATTTACTTGAGCAAAAGAAACAAAAGAAAAATAAACAAATGGGACTACATCAAACTAAAAAGTTTTTGTACACCAAAGGAAACCATCCAAGAAAAAATAAATAGACAACCAACTGAATGGGAAAATATTTTGTCAATGATACATCTTTAAGGGGTTAATATCCAAAATTTATAAAGAACTCAAACTCAACACCAAAAGCATACAAACAAACAATCCAATTTAAAAAACTGGCCCAGCTGGTGTAGCTCAGTGGATTGAGCGCGGGCTGGGAACCAAAAGGTCCCTGTTCGATTCCCAGTTGGGGCACATGCCTGGGCTGCAGGCCAGGTCCCCAGTGAGAGCCATGTGGGAGGCAACCATACATTGCTCTTTCTCCCTCCCTTCTCTTCTCTCTAAAAATAAATAAATAACATCTTTAAAAAAATTGGCAAAGGACTTGAATAGACACTTCTCCAAATAGGACATACAGATGGGCAACAGACATATGAAAAGATTATCACTGTCACTAATTATCAGAGAAATGCAAATTAAAAGCACAATGAAATATCACCGCACACCTTTCAGAATAGCTAGCATCAATAAACCCACAAATGGTAAGTGTTGGCAAATGTATAGAAAAGAACCCTAGTGCATTGTTGCTCCTAATGCAGATTGCTTCAACCACTATGAAAAACAGTGTAGAAGTTCCTCAAAAAATTAAAAATGGATTTTCCTTAAGACCCAGTGACTCTCTGGGTATATATCTGAAGAAACCCAAAACACTAATTCAAAAGAACATATGCATCCCTGTGTTCATTGCAACATTATTTACAATAGCCATGATAAGGAGGCAACTCAAGTGCCCATCAACAAATGAGTGAATAAAAAAGCAGTGGTACATACATACAGTGGGATACTACTCAGCCATAAAAGAAGAATGAAATCTTATCATTTGTAACATCATAAGTGGACCAAGAGGATATTATGCCAAGTGAAGTAAGTCAGAGAAAGACAAATACCGTAAGATTTCACTTGGATGTAAATTACAGCATAGGAAAGGTAGTCAATAATTTTGTAATATCTATGCATGGCACCAGGGACGTACTTGAAATATTGGGTGAACCCTTTTGTATAGTATATGCCTGTCTAACCCCTATGCTATGTAACTGAAAGTAATACAAAACATCACTGAATGTAAATTGTAATAGAAAAAAAGATCATCATTCAATCCTTGTGTATTGCTGGCAGGAATGTACTATGGGGCAGCCACTACTGAAAACGGTACAGTGGTTTTTTAAAAAAATAAAAATGTAATAATCATATGGTCTACCAATTCCACTTCTGGGTATACCCCCAAAAGAACTGAAAGCAGAAATCCAAATATAATTGCATACACATGTTTATAGCAGCATTAAAACACAGCTAAAACATAGAAGCAACCCAAGTATCCATCAACAAATGAATGAATAAACAAAATGTGACACCAACCCCCCCCCCACACACACACAAGGGCAGTTTTTAGCCTTGAAAAAAGAAATCCTGACACATGCTTATGGATGAATCTTGAAGACATTCTACTAAGTAAAATAAACCAGACAAAAAGGACAAATATTATATTTTCCCGCTTATGAGGTACCTAGAACAATCACACTCATGTAGATAGAAAGCAAAATAATGATGGAGAGAGTGTAGGAGAAGGGAAAACATGGGAGTTATTGTTCAGTTAGTCCCAAGTTTCAGTTTGAAAAGATAAAAAAAAAATTCTGGAGATGGAAAGTGGGGATGGTTGTACAATATGAATGTACTTAATGCTACTAAACAATGCACTTAAAAATGGTTAAAAACAGTAAATTTTATGTTGTATATACTTTACCATCCATATTTAAAAATGCATAGCAAAAATATCATTCAAAGCAAAGCAGCAATGCAGCTAGATTTATATGAAACTTAAAGAGATTATGAACCAAAGATTTTACATTCACCCACAAGCCATATCTATAACTCACAGAGTAGAACCACCCAGCTGATCTTCGTAAATCCAAGAAATTATGAGAGACTATAACATGCTGGTTCCTATAAACCACTAAGTTTTGAGGTTGGTTGTTGTGCAGCAATCAATAATCAGAATCTTTCCAGACATACTGTGTCTTCTCTATCCTCAGCTTCCTTCCTTCCTTCCTTTCTTTTTTAAGATTTTATTTATTTAGAGAGGGGAAGGGAGGGAGGGAGAGAAACATGAATGTGTGGTTGCCTCTGGCGCGCCCGCTATTGGGGACATGGCCCGCAACCCAGGTGTGTGTCCTAGACTGGGAATGGAACCGGCAACCCTTTGGTTGGCAGGCCGGCACTCAATCCACTGAGCCACACCAGCCAGGGCTCTATTCTCAGCTTTCTTAATGACAAAAAGCACCTCTCCTATCATTCATGTGCCTCATCAGGTACCATGTCTATTGGCCTACCTGCCGTATCAAATCAATTACCAAGGCCAACTGATTGCACCTCTGAGAACTCTCTCAATTTCTCCACACATCAGCTAACAATGGTCCCTCCTGACAGAATCTCTGGGGACTATCTCCTAACATTCCAGTTGGCCTCATCCATTCCTCCCAGAGTAACTCTATATTCACATTTTGAATTAGTCATTGTTTGAATTATTAAGCTCCTACTGTGAGATAGGCTCTATTTTATTTTTACTTCATGTAATTTATTACACACAAATGAGACATACATCAAGCATCTAACTTTGCCCTTATACTGAAAGAGATGAAAAGAAGTGAGACCCTCAAGTGACCTTTCATTTTAAATATTACAGCAGTTACTTATGTAAATTGTCTTCCCTCTAGACTTAGAAAAGTACACTGACATTAAGGAAACTAATGTTCAAAGTGGTTTTTTTTTATAATACTAATGAAATAGCATTTTTTAACCCTCACCCCAGGACAGGTTTCCACTGATTTTAGAGAGAGAGAAAGAGGGGAGAAGAGAGATAACAGATAAACATCAATGTGAGAAACATCCATCAGCTGCCTCTAGGATGCTCCCCAACAGGAGAGTGAAGCAGTAACCCAGGCATGTTCCCTGACTGGGAAGTGAACTGCATGGAATGCAGTCGGTGCATGGAATGACGCTCCAACCAACTGAGACACAGGGTCAGAGCTAAAATAGTGTTGCTTTATGTCATATTAGGACAATTACACTGCTCAACTGAGTAGAAATACTTTCCCTACATTAATTTCCATACAGTCTTGCAAATGATACCTGAGAGGAAAATAAATTCAAACAGAACCAGGAATCCTGCTCCAGAACCAAGAAGCAAAGCAGAACACAAATATGAAAAAGGCTAGATCCCATTTCATCTATTCAATTTGAATGAAATGAAGATAAAGAAAACCTTTGTGGTGGTGCTTTTTTGTTTTTGCTTTGGTTTTAATCAACTGCATTTGATTTTTCAGAACAAAAACATCCACTCTCCACAGCCAGCTCTCTGTTGGCCAAAAATAATGGCAAGAGACATGGCTTTGGTTAAGAGAGATTTAACTAAACATTTTTTAACTCTCTAAATACCTAATCATAATATTTCTAGTAGAACAATGTGTAACTAGATTTAAATTTGACCCATCTTTTTTCACATTTCTCTACTATCATTGAGTGAAGATTCTTTAAGTTCTTTAGGCACAGTTTGACCTTTCTAAACTTCAGTTTTCTTGTTTGAAAATGAGAATCATCTGTAAAAGATACCTAGCACAGTTCCTGACAGTAAATGCTCAACAAATTATAGCTGTTATCACACTTATTGATCACAAAATGATAGCAAGTGTCAAGTTTAGTAAGATACTGGTGATTACCTACACAGTATCTATCTCCTCCTAGATAACATAGAGTTTGTTCTGCTTTCTTTTTAATTCAGTTGTTCACAAAGTTCATTAGTGTTTTTCTGTACAAAAGCTCTGGTAGCACTTAGTTGTCTAACTTCTTCTGAAACAATTTTGTTAGATTTTATTGTGACAGCTGTAATACCAGCTTTCATTAAAAAAAAAACAAAACTATCAGCCTTGGCTGGTGTGGCTTAGTGGATTCAGTGCCAGCCTGAGAAACAAAGGGTCGCCGGTTCAATTCCCAGTCTAGGGCACATGCCTGGGTTGTAGGCCAGGTCTCCAGTGCGGGGGGTGGGTGGGGGGAGGCGCACAAGGGGCAACCACACATTGATATTTCTCTCCCTCTCTTTGAAGAAAAACAAGAAATCAAATTTAAAAAACTATAAGAATTGGTGAACTTTTAGAAAATAACATTTTCAGCATATTATGCTTTATTATTTCAAGAAAGATAAAAACACAACTGAAACACAAAAAAAGATTTGTGTGGTGTATGGAGAAGGTTCTGTGACTGATGGAATGTGTCAAAAGTGGATTGTAAAGTTTTGTGCTAGAGATTTCTTGCTGGATGATGCTCCACGATTGGGTATACCAGTTAAAGTTGATAGTGATTAAATAGAGACATTAATTAAGGACAATCATTATACCACATAGGAAATAGCTGACATATTCAAACTATCCAAACCAATAAAGTTATTGGTGAAAATGAAAAATGTGTCTTTTATTTTCTGGAAAAAAACCATGTGGATTTTTGGCCAACCCAATATTTTCAATTATAGTTGACATAGTTACATTAGTTTTGGGTATACACCCAATTGATTAAACATAACTTACTAAGTGATCATCCCAATAAATCTCATACTTATCTGAGACTGTATATAATTATGAGAATACTGACTATATTCCCTGTGCTGTACTTTACATCCCCATGATTATTCTGTAACAACTAATTTTTTACTTCATAATCCCTTTATCTTTTTCACCAATCCCACAACCCCCCTACCATCTGGAAACTATCAACATGTTCTCTGTATCTATGAGTCTGTTTCTGTTCTGCTTCTTCATTTTGCTTTTCAGATTCAATTGTTGATAGATATGTATTTATTACCATTTTGTTGTTCTTATTTTTGACATCCTTCTCCTCCCTATCCTCCTCCTTCAAGAAACCCTTTAACATTTCAAATAATACTGGTTTGGTGGTTTAGTTTTTTTCTGGGAAGCTCTTTATCTGTTGTTCTTCAATTCTAAATGATAGCTTTGTTGGGTAGAGTAATCTTGGTTGTAGGTCCCTGCTTTTCATTACTTTGAATATTTCTGGCCAATCCCTTCTGGTCCTGCAGTTTCTGTTGAGAAATTGGCTGACAATCTTGGGAGCTCCGTTGTAGATAAAACTGCTTTTCTTATTGCTGCTTTTAGAATTCTTTGTCTTTAATTTTTGGCATTTTAATTATGATGTGTCTTGGTATGGTCTTCTTTGGGTTCAACTTGTTTGATGTGCTTCTCTCTGTGCTTCTTGGACTTGTGTATTTATTTCCTTCACCAAGTCCAGGAAGATTCCATCATTATTGTTTCAAGTAGGTTTTCAATTCCTTGCTCGCTCTCTCTCTCCTCCTTCCAGTACCCCCATAATGCAAATTGGTATGCTTGAAGTTGTCCCAGAGGCTCCTTACACTTATCCTAATTTTTTGGATTCTTTTTTTTTTTTTGCTATTCTAATAGGGTCTTTTCTGATTCCTTATCTTCCTAATCTCTGATTTGATCTTGTTTCATCTACTCAACTGTTGATTCCCTGTAATGTATTCTTTATTTCAGTTAATATATGCTTCACTTCTGACTGGTTCCTTTCTATGTTGTCCAGTTCCACTTTTATGTTTCTTATCTCTGTTGAAGTCCTCGCTAAGTTTATCAACTCTTCTAAATCCACTGAGCATCCTTATTACCATTGTTTTGAACACTGTATCTAGTAGATTGCTTGTCTCCATCTTGTTTAGTTCTTTTTCTGGAATTTTGTTCTGTTCTTTCACTTGGACATGTTTCCTTGTCTCCTCATTTTGGCAACCTCCCTATATTTACTTCCATTTTATTAGGTAGAACTGCTACATTTCATGGGCTTGGTAGAGTGTCCTTAGGTAGTAGGTATTCTTTAGGGTCCAGTGGCACAGCTTTCCCGATCACCCAAGCTGGGCACTTGAGATGCACCTCTGTGTGGGCTGTATACCCTCCTCTTATAGTTGAGCCTTAATTGCCTTTGGCATATCACTGGGAGGGACTTACCCCGGGGCTGGTCAGCTGCAAGGACTGACTGTGGCCACCAACCAAAGACCTTCAACCATCATGGAAGATCAGCTGTACATGGGCCTATGTCACACAGCAGGACTTACTTCAGTGGGGTTCTAGTGCCGAGTCTGCCCCTTTAGTATATCACTTATGGAATGGTTGGGTGGTGGTCCTTCAACCTGGTCTGAAGCTGTCCACACTGGGTATGCTGGCTCTGGGGCCTCCAGGGAGGCGCAGGCCAATGTCAGCCACTGTTTGTGTTCTGCCTAGGGCCACCTGGCATGAGCTACAAAGTGATATGCAGATGGCTGCTACTTGTGCTGGTCTTGGAGGTGCTCAGGTGAGGCCAAGCTATGAACCAAGGCCCACTGTTGTTAGTGCCAGGCACAGGGTCATTTAATGAGTGGTACGGGGCATACTGAGGCAAAGTACAGCTTGAAAGATTTTAGGAAACTCTAAAGCATGAGTCAAGACAGGCCATTCGTATGGAAAAGCCACTGGAAACAGCTTGGGTGGGCGTAAAAGTTGGGTGAATAGGGCCTCAGGGAATCACCTGGTTGGGGCAAACACTGTAAGCCAGGTTGATGAAGTCTCAGATACAGTACCTGCTTGCCTTCCGAGTGGGGAGGGCTCATCAAAAGAACAATAGCCTCTGCCAGCACTTCTCTCTGGGAGAAAGCTGTCCCCTCAGCTCTTGGTCTGATATCAGATTCCTCGTATGTCTTGGGTGCCTTCTGAGCTGCTGCCCCAGCACTGGAGCTCAGATGGAGTGAGTCTAAGTCTATGCATGGGCCCTTTAAGAGGAAGTGCCTGGGACTCCAGAAGGCTCCATCTCTCTCAGCCTCAATCCCTGATGGTTTTCATAGCCAGAAGTTATGGAGACTTCTCTTCCTGGCACCAGTACCCTGGGATGTAGGACCTGGTGTGGAGCTGGGACCCCTCTCCTTAGGGAGGACCTCTGCAGCTGAGCTATCTGCCCTGATTTTTATCCACCACACATGGGTGTAGGAACAGCCTGTTCCGAATATCCATTCCTTCTACCAGTCTCAGTTTGGCTTCTTCTTCAATTCCCTAGTTGTAAGACTTCGATTTAGCAGATTTCAGGCAGTTCTGAATGACGCTTGTTCTGTAGTTTAGTTGTAATTTTGATGCTGTTGTGGGAGGAGGCAAGTACCATGTTTACCCATACCACCATCTTGACTAGACGCCTCTAGGCTCTATTTTAGACAGGATACAGAGGTTAATAAAGATAAAAACTTCTGTCCTCATTGATGTTAAAGTCAAGGAGGAGGAAGATGGACATATTAATAAATAAAACACATCAGTAAGTGATGAGTGAGATGAAGTGAAATCTAAAAGGAAGGCAAAAAATGAAATAAGAAAAGTTGAGTAGGTTTTGGAATTTTAAATAGTATTTAGGGAAGGCCTCACCAAGGAGATGATTGAGTAAAATTCTGAAGGGTGTGAGGAAGTGAGCCAAGTGAGTAACTTTGAAAAAAGAACACTGCAGGCAAGTGAACAGCCAGGGGAAATGCCCTGATTCAAGAGTCAGCCTGGCATGATCAAGGTAGAGAGACAGTTCCCTAAGGTTGTTGTGGTGTGTCTAAGACAAAGTGGTAAAGATGAGGTTCAAGGGTAAATGTATGGGGAGATCTTATCTAGTCTTGTAAGATACTGGTTTTGGCTTTGATTGAGATGAGAAGCCACTAGAACATTTTGAGCATGACATGATTTTACTGACACTTTATTGATGTATTGATTAATATTTTGGGGGCCAAGGGAAGAAGCAGAGACCACTCAAAGTCTATAAGCATCCAAGTAGGATGGTGGCCTTGACCATGGTGGAAATGGCAGAGGTGGGGGATTGTTAAGAATCCAGATTTGTCTATTGGGGATGGAGGGTAAGAGCAAGAAAGAAGTCAAGTGTAACTCCAAAGTTTTGAGCCTAAGCAATCTGAAGGAAGGAGTTGCCACATCTCTGCTCCCTCTTAGAGCTAAACTCCTTGAAAGAATTGTCTATACTCCACTAGGGTGGAGCAAGTTTGGGGGAGGTGATCAGTTTGTTGTTGGAGACATTAGGTGCCCATGAGATATCTAAACAGAAATGTGAAACAGACAGTAAGAAACTAGAATTTGGAGTTGAAGGTAGAGAGGTCTAGACTGAACCTCAGAGAGATGGCATTTAAGGTCTTGACACTGAATAGAGGCCCCAAGGAGAGAGTGTAGCTGGAGAAGATGAGAGGTCTAAGAAATGAACCAGGACCTTTCACAGTGAGGATTTGGGAGAAGAGAAGCTCAAAAAGGAGAGAGAGGAGAAACAAACTACGAAGTAGAAAAACCTGGAAGCCAGGAGCAACTGTGTGAAAGGTACTTTAAGAAGGAGGAACTATGCGACTACATAAAATGTCACTGAGAACTGACTCTGGCATCATGTCATAGGGAAAGCATTGGTGACCTCGACAAGAGTATTTTTTAGTGGGTGAGCAATATTTAAAAGACAGTGGAAGGATAGAAACAGAGACAGCAAGTACAGACAATTCTTTCAAGGAGTTTAGCTCTAACAGGAAGGAAAGACACAGGGAAAGAGTTGGAGGGGCAAGTTACAGTTACTGCTGTCCTGAAAACTCTTGAGTGGGTCCTTTCTCCCCTTACATCAAGTCCACACTCACTAATTTGTGATTTAGGGCTTACTCCACTAATGCCAGGTGTATACTTTTCCAATCAGACTCCCTATGTGAACTTCCCTTCCAAACAGCAAAGATGACTTGTGTCTTCACACTGTATCGCCCAGTTAGTTTATTCAGGTCCCAGGTATTATATCAGTGACCCAAAAGGAACAAGATAAGGTGCCCAACTTGCAGAGAACCACTTCATAGTTCAGTGGGATAGTCAGACAGTAATGATGCAGCCTGCAAGCGATGGAGTCCTGATGCATCAAGTGTTCTGCTGCTGACAGAGAGACTGGGAATGCTGCCTAGGGAAATCTAGGAATGTTCTACAGTGGGATCACATCAGTGCTCAATCAACAAGAGTTTATGCTGAAGCAGAGGCATGGAAAAATAAAAGCATACGATGGAATATATTTCCATGCAGCTGTAAAACAAAATCTGACAAGGGTGAGTGTAGGACAGGAGACTGAAAAGGTGACTTGGAGGAGAAGTTGGAAGCAATAATAATAATCCTAACTAATAATTATTTAGTATTTCCTACATACAAGGTACTTTAACCTCATCACAAATGCTACCACAACCAAAATCCTTACGAAGTGGACACCACTGATAATCCCCAAGTGTTATTACAACCAACATCCCTGTGAGATGGACAGGGATAAAACCCCCATTTTACAGATGAGGAAAAGAAGGTTTAGAGGTAAAGTAACATGCTCGTGACTGCACAGCTAGAATAGGTGAAGCTGCAATTTGAACCGGGACAGTCTGATTTTGCAGTTTGAACAGAGGCTAAACAAAGTATTAGGTATCTTTCTAGCAGGTTTAATGGCAAGTTAGTGCATCATGCACTGCAGACATTTTAGTCAACAACAGACCACATATACGTTGGTGGTCCCATTAGATTACAATGGAGCTGAAAAATTCCTGTTGTCTAGCAACACTGTTGTAGCTCGATGCATTACTCACGTGTTTATGGTAATGCTGGTGAAAACAAACCTATTTAAAT
Organism: Micronycteris hirsuta; assembly: GCA_004026765.1. NCBI lineage: Eukaryota > Metazoa > Chordata > Mammalia > Chiroptera > Phyllostomidae > Micronycteris > Micronycteris hirsuta. The sequence goes on along the minus strand of PVJI01007827.1, from coordinate 59,200 downwards.
ATAGAGAACCGTTCCACACATCATGGGAATTGTAGCTCAGCTCTCACTGCAAAACCTCAGGAGGATGCGAGATTCGGCAAGCGGGCCCCACGTCCCCGGACAGGTTTTCCCGTGGGGAAATCAGGCCTGCACTGTACCTAGAACGTTGAGGCCTGCTCTTGCTAAAACTCTCTTACCCTGGATTAAAGTAACAAATGTTTATTGCATATCTCCAAAGTAACTTCCTGAAAGTCTGTGCTAAACCTCTCAAATCCAGCCCAATCCCTTTTCCCTTTACATTTGCAAATATCCTTCTTTGATGTCCTCTTTGTTTTCTATCACCTAATGCAAATCTATGCATAGTACATGAAGACGATTCTGATGTAATGTACCCAGAAAGACAATAAAAAGGCCTGTATAGGCAGGGGTCGGCATTCTCCCTCTGACTTAGAGAGTGCCAGTGCAGTCCCATTTTTATCTCCACAGGATTTATGTAGTCCATGTGCATTTATTTACAAATCAGCCACAGCATATGGATTCTGTGTCAGTATTGCCTGTCACATAAAAGAGTAGCACATATAATTATGTATGGTACACATACTCGATAATGAAAATAAATGACTGTTACTGCTTTATATATTTCTATACTATACTTTTATTATTGTTTAAGAGTATATGTACCTCTTTCTACATGTTAAAAAAATGTTTGCCAGCAGCAGCCTCATACCTCTCATGCTTACTGCATTTCTTGATTCCATCATTTTCTCCTGTGCTTGACTTACTCTCATGTTGTTTTATAAATTTAGTGTAGCCTAAGTGTACATTATTTTTAAGGTCTGTAACCGTGGATAGTAATGCCCTAGGACTTCACATTCAGTCACCACTCACTGACTCACCCAGAGCAACTTCCAGTCCTGCAAAATCTGTTCATGGTAAGTGCCCTATACAGGTGTACCACTTTTTATCTTTTTTTACTATATTGTTACTGTATTTTCTCCAAATTTAGATATGTTCACATACACTAATACTATTGTGTTACAATTACCTGCAGTATTCAATACAGTAACATGCTGTAGAGCTTTATGGCCTAGAAGAAATAGGATATACCATACAGCCTAGGTGTGTAGTAGGTTTATATGATCTAGATTTGTGTAAGTGTACTCTATAATACTCACACAATGACAAAATCACCCAAAAACACATTTGTCAGGAAATATCCCTATCATTAAGTAGTGCATGATTGTATTTATACTTTAGAAGCCCAACTCAACATGTGGGAGAAAGAGGGACAAGAAGGTAGAAAACAAATAGGAAGCTAGGGTTGTAGGGGAGTGGAGACAATGGGGAGGAGGAGGAATTAAGGGGTACCACTTACGTGGAATTGAGAGGACACAACAGCCAAATAAATGGGAGGGAGATTTGGAAAAAAGAGGCAAGGAAAATTCAAGAGGCCCAGCTTGCACCACTAGTAGCAGTTGCAGCTATTAATCTAGATCAGCTAGATCAGAAGAAATGGGAGGAAAGAGAGGCAGAGACAGAGAAAACCACCATGCTAAATTCCAGATATGTCTTCTCTTCTACCTCTGAGGAGGGCTGTTCTGACTGACAAAAAAAAAAAAAAAAAAAAATTCAAACAATTAGGGAAAGAAATATTAATTTTGTTGGGTGTAACAATAAAATTGTGATTGTGTTAAAGTAAGTTCTTACATTTTAGAGATGCCTACTAAAGTATTTTAAGGTAAAATATGACAATTTGCTGGGGCACTGGATGGAAAAAAGAACAGAATATTGATAACTTCACAAGAAGATAAGCCCTGGAAGTGAGCAGTTTGAACAAATGTTGAAAGAAATGCTGGAGCAAGGACAAAGAGGTTATAAATGAGGAAAGCAGATCTGAAGAACAGTCCCTATGAAAATCATCACCCTTACAACAGGCTTTGTTGCCTGGGGAAACAAGCTGAGGCTCTGATCACTGGATGGGATACAGTAGGCTACAAGATGTCAAAGTTGAGCAAAGGATACCCACCAGCAGTTCAGCATGCAACAGGTTAAGTGGGAACCTACCTGAAGCTGAGCTGTCAGGAGCCCAGGAGTCCTCCCTTTGCCCACTAGACAATCCTCTCTAGGCAGGCAGGAGCTGTAGCAGGGCAGAACAAGAACCAAAAGGTTCAAGAGAGTCTCTGGAAACCCTCAAGACCCAGCAGGATAGGGCTTCTACTTCCTTAAAAGCATAAGGAATGGACTTGTCACATTAGAAAAGACTGTGGGCAGCTTTCTGGGAACAGAGCTGACATGTGGGCTGTGAACACTGCCTGCCCAGACATGCTACTGACACTGACCCTGAGCTAATCCTCTCACCACTGCTCTTAATAAGTTAACACCTATCTGGCACTTAGTACATAAGAGACTGTTCTAGGCACTGTGCAAGTTTTACCTCATTCTATCCTCACAACCCAATGAAGTATGATTGATTATCTTCATTTTACAGATAAGAAAATTGAGGCACAGTGAGGTCAGTCTCTTGCCCAAGGGGACACAGCTATAGAGTCACAGAGCCTGGATGAAATCTGGCTGTGGAGGCCATGCTCTTCAACATAGCAGTGATAAGAAACCACTATGGGTTGTAAGGGTCCTCAGGGTATCAGTTTGAAATAAAATCGGGAGTGGTCACGAGGTGATAAGCACTGAACCTGGGTGATGGTGATAAGCATTGAATCTGGGTGATGGGTCTATGGAGTTCTATCTACTTCTGTCTTAAATTTCTCTGTAATAAAAAGTTAAAATGAAACTTAAAATCCCAAAGCCTAGCCACACCTGAGATGTGGGAATCCGTCATTCCTGTGGTAACAGTCCTCCAGATCTTTGAAAAACTTGCCCAGTGGGCCCCAGCCCCACTTCTTCCTCCAAGGCCCGAACCCAGGGGCAACCTGCCAAAATGAGACTCCAATATCGCGCCAAAATGAACATTCTAACACATGGTCCAAGCCAGAGATGTTTGACCAAGCCCGCCAACCCCTCACCCGGCTCAGCAGAGCAGACGGGTAGTGGTGCCGCCCAGCAAAACCCCAGTGGAAGGCCCCACTCCACCACATGTAGACAACGGGGAGGTAGCCTACTTGCTCAGTTCCTCAAAACCCTGGGACTTGTGACATGACACCCCCCCCACGCCCGCCCCGCGCCTCCTCCCCGATATCGCTATTTCGGCCAAGGCCGAACATATCCCAACCCACAGGAACCCTAGCATGAAATGCCGAAGTCCAGCACCCGCCACCACTGGGCTTCAAGGCTGAGCTTCACCCAGGTTGGAGATGCGCGCCCACATCCCCAAATAAAACATCCGGTAGAGCACGGCCTGAGTCACGACAGCGCGTCCCCACCACTACCTCCTCGCCCCGCCATCTGCACCATCCTCAGCCCCAGCCCACAGACAAGCCTTTTAGCCGTACCTTGCTGAGCAGGGGTACGGCTGAGGTAAAGGTGCCGCGGGAGCCTCACTCACCAGCGCCACCAAAGAACAAGGGGTCAATCCAGCCACCAGCTGGGGATCTAGCTACTCCAGCAGCGCGGCGGGACTACACTACCCACAATCCGCGGTGTGACGCGGGGACCACACCTCCCAGGATGCTTGGCGCAACCGGAGGCGCGCCGACCGCCAGGGGCTCCCAATGGCCTCTGAGGAAGCCGTTTCTGGGTAATTTGATTCGTTCACTGTAGAATGACCACTGTGGTATCTGGATTTCCCCTCTTTTTTCTCAAAACCGCATTCACAAAACATGTACAGGGCCATGGGTACAGCTTTCCGTCGTGCCTGCAGCCCTTCTGTAACCCCTTCCCTCTAAAGACTTCACTCCCCAGCCAGGCCTGAAGTCACTTCCGCATCCGGTACCGAGCCTGACCCTCGGCGCGCAGAAGTGACGTGTCAAGAGAGGCTACTTTTCAGATTCTGGGATTGACAAGGGTCGGTGGTAGTTCGGCAGTGAAGTTTCCCAGCTCGTGCTGCAGATTACAGAGCTGTACCAGGTATCCCTTGAGCGCCGGACAGATGTGGTCTCGTCCAATTCACGTATCTTTTTAACTCCATTAAACCCAAAGCGAGACCGAAGCTGGGAGAGGGGGTTCGTCAGAGCAAATTAGACCCGGAGTCTGAGCACACATCCTCAACCCGAACACTCCATTGCGGGTACCCTAAGACCTTTTTCCTCTGTTGGAGTTCGCAAAATTATGAGCAAACTCACTTCTCTCTTGGCGAACAGCAACGGGCTGAACCCGTTGTCGACTTGGCCGTCTGGGTCTTTTTTAGCGGGGGAGGGGGAGCGCTCTGGTGCCATCCCGGACATCTCAACTGGGGAGCTGGAAAGCAAGCTCCGTTTCACTCGTGGGAGGGGGCCTTTCCGCCCGCACAGTCTCTCATTTCTATTTACCTTATTTAGGTAGGTTTTCTGAAACTTACGCCTTCTCTAGGAAGACCAAGAAAATTTCTACGTGTCCGAGAAAACCAGGAAGAGACGAGAATTTTTTTTCTAAAATTTCTTAGCTCTCGCAGGATAAATCCCTCTTACTCCCAGGCTGCCTTGTTTTTAGTAAATTCAGTTCAGCCCTGGCCATGGATGAGTGCCTAGTTTTACTTAGAACCTTCTCACGACCTCTCTCACAGCCCCAACTGACTCAGTCACTTGCCAAAAAATTAGCTGTTGACCCACAGGGGTTCAGAGTAACAGCGCAGAGGCGTCCCTATTTAAGTGTCCAGTAATGCGTGCTGTATTGTATGTGAAATGCAGAGATCTCAGGGTCCTGGTAATAAGAGACCAAGGAAGGCTTCCAAGATAAGAGCCTAGCTGAGCTCTGGTGAGGGGAATGGGTGAGAAGAGTTGGAGAAAAGCCAGTCTCAGGGTCTGAGACACAGTAACGGTGGTTTTCAGTAGCAAATGGTTTTGCACCTGGTTGATTTTCCATGCCTCTAAGGGAGGATGTCACCAGCTATATACATGTGGCATACAGATGTTTGGCTTAGCCAGCCTCATGATTCATATCTGAAAGAGTTCTCAGCATTTAATAATTAAGAGTTTCCATATAGAAATCTAGATTGCCTACTTTCTAAAAATACTCCTTGCCTCTTTCTCCATCTCTTCCTTCCCTATAGTACTTTCCACCCTACTCTACCCCACTCCACACCCCATCTGGAATACCTTGCTTGCTTCCCTGACTCTTCTAAACCCTATCAATCCTTCAAGACCAAATTCCTAGCTCTCTTTCATGAAACCTTCCCTGATCTATATCCTATGGTGACTTCTTGAGATTCCTCTGACCTTGGCTACACCTGAAAGCCTTTATTTATTTTTGTTTTGCTTTAAATTTTTAATGTAACTTAAACTCTTTTCACAGTGAAGATTGTATTGATGATGGTGTAGTATTTGCTGGTCTCAGACTTCCACAGGGAGATGTCCGTGGTGGTACCACACTCTCTCTGTCTTCAGTTTGTCCAGCACCCAGACATACTTGAAAAAACCCTTGCCTGTCTCTGCTGCCTCCTTCTTGAACTTAGTAGTTCTCTTATTGATAACCCCATACTTGTAGATAAGATGACCAGTGGTGGTGGACTTGCCAGAGTCCACATGGTCCATAACAATGATATTTATGAGGGTCTTCTCTTTGCCCATGGCAGTGGATTCACTAGTCACTCTGAAAAAAAAGAAGCAAAGCTGAACTGGAGATCAGTAAGAAACACAGCAGCTGTGTACTGGAAGCTTTTAAAAATACAGTGCCTGAACACCACCTCCAAGAGATTATGAGTTTGGGGGAGGGCCCTGGCATTCATTATTCATAACAAAGCTGCTTTCACCCCAAGAAAGGAAAGTGACGTGATAATTTAGAGGAAAAACCTGCTTTAGAAAATCAGAAGTTCAGTGGTTGGTTAGTTGTTGCTATTACTGAAATGCATGCATATCACCTGGTCTTGAAAACATACAGATTCTGAATCAGCATGCCTGGGATGGAGCCCAATCATCAGTGTTTATAACAAGCTTCCAGATGATATTGACTAAGCTTGTCCTCAGACCACACTAGGTAGCAAAGATTTAATCCATTCAGCAGCTCAGATCTCTGAAGCTAATATAGTTACCGTATTTTGCCATGTATAATGTACTCCCCGTGTATAATGTGCACCCATGATTTGGCCCAGAATTTCAGAAAAAAACTTGTTTTAATTTTTTAATTCAATTATTTATTTATATTTAAATACTTGTTTTTTGTATTACAAAAGAATTTTAGCATTCATTTTTTAACATGGATATTGTTATTGCTTTCTAGAGTTATACTTTTTAAATGTATTTTATTGATTATGCTATTACAGTTGTCCTATTCTCCCCCCTTTATTCCCTTCCTCCTTGCACACCCCCCCCACCCACATGCCCCCCACCCTTAGTTCATGTCCATGGGTCATACATATAAGGTCTTTGGCTTCTACATTTCCTATACTATTCTTAACCTCCCCCATGTCTATATTCTACCTCCTATTTATGCTACTTATTTTCTGTACCTTTTCCCTCATTCCCACCCTCCCCCTCCCTGCTGATAACCCACCATGTGATCTCCACTTCTGTGATTCTGTTCCTGTTCTGGTTGTTTGCTTAGTTTGGCGGGGGGAGGGCTTAGGTTCGGTTGTTGATGTGAGTTTGTTGTCATTTTACTGTTCCTATTTTTTTATCTTTGTCTTAGACTTAACATTTATATTTAACATTTCATATATTAAGGGCTTGGTGATGATGAACTCCTTGAACTTGACCTTATCTGGGAAGCACTTTGTCTGTCCTTCCATTCTAAATGATAGCTTTGCTGGATAGAGTCATCTTGGGTGTAGGTCCTTGCCTTTCATGACTTTGAATACTTCTTTCCAGCCCCTTCTTGCCTGCAAGGTTTCTTTTGAGAAATCAGCTGACAGTCTTATGGGAACTCCTTTGTAGGTAACTGTCTCCTTTCTTTTGCTGCTTTTAGGATTCTCTCCTTAGCTTTAATCTTGGGTAATGTAATATGACGTGTTTTGGTGTGTGGTTCCTTGGGTCCAACTTCTTTGGGACTCTCTGAGCTTCCTGGACTTCCTGAAAGTTTATTTCCTTTGCCAGATTGAGGAAGTTCTCCATTATTTGTTCAACTAAGTTTTCCATTTCTTGCCCCTCCTCTTCTCCTTCTGGCACCCCTATGATTTGGATGTTGGAACATTTAAAGTTGTTCTGGAGGTTCCTAAGCCTCTCCTCATTTTTTTTTTTTGAATTCTTATTTCTTCATTCTGTTCTGATTGAATGTTTATTTCTTCCTTCTAGTCCAAACCATTGATTTGAGTCCCAGTTTCCTTCCCTTCACTGTGGCTCCTTATACATTTCCCTTCATTTGACTTTGCATAGCCTTCACTTTTTTCCTCTATTTTGCAACCATACTCAACCATTTCTGTGAGCATCCTAATTATCAGTGTTTTGAACTCTGCATCTGATAGGTTGGCTATCTCTTCATCACTTAGTTGTATTTTTTCCGGAGCTTTGATCTGTTCTTTCATTTGGGCCTTTTTTTTTTTTTTTTTTTTTTTTTTTTTTTTTTTTTTTTTTTTTTTTTTTTTTTTTTTTTTTTTTTTTTTTTTTTTTTTTTTTTTTTTTTTTTTTTTTTTTTTTTTTTTTTTTTGCCTCAGCCTGCCTGTTATGTAGTAAGGGGTGAAGCCTTAGGTATTCACCAAGGCGGGGCAACCCAGTCACTCTGTTGTGGTGCAGTATGTGGAGGAAGGGTCTGAGAGGGAACAATGCCGCTTGTTCACCCCTCTGCTGGCTTTCAGTCATGTCCTCCACTACCCACAAGCAAATTGGGACCTTCTGGTGTTGATTCCTACATCGGTGGTATTGTGTACTTTCTAGGACTCTGTGGTCTCTCCAACAAACCCTCCTGTGAGGCTGGGAGTTTCTCCTGCCACCACAACCCCCACAGGTTTTTTCAGTCAGAGGTTTTGAGGCTTTATTTAACTGCACTGGAACCCTGGGTTTCGAAGGCTGTCTTACACCCCAGTTGTTCCTCCCGGTTTATCTGCATGTGAATGTGGGATCACCTGCTCCACTAGCCACAGCCTCGCTCACCGCAGTCCTCCAGCTGCCTCCTTGCCTCGAGTCCTCTCCTCCCAGCTGCCCTTCTCCGCCTTTCCTACTGGTCTGGATGAATGTTTCTTCTTGTACTCCTTGGTTATCAGACTTCCATACAGTTTGATTTCTGTCATTTCTGATTGTTTTTTTGTTTTTAAATTTGTCGTTGTCCTTCTCTTGTTTGTGGGAGGAGACACAGTATATCTACCTATGCCTCCATCTTGGCCCCTAGAGTTACACTTTTAATGCATAAGCATAAGTAAAAGAATTAAAAACATTTATATAGATACAGAATTAGTAGTACTACCCATGTATACTGGGCATCATTATATTTTGCTCAGAAATTTAGGCAAAATAGTGAGCATTATGTATAACAAAATACAGTAGATCAACTAACTCCAAATTCCTAAAACTGAGAAAGAATACAACCATGTATTCTATATTTGTGTGTAATTTTCCTTTATTTAAACCATCTTTAGCCCTGACCAGTGTGGCTCTGTCCTGTGAAGGGAAAGTTCACCAGTTCTATTCTGTATCAGGGCACATGCTTGGGTTGTGGGTTCGTTCCCAGTGGGGGAACATAAAAGAGGTAACCAATCAATGTTTCTCTCTTACATTGATGTTTCTCTCCCTTCCCCTTTCTCTAAAAATAAATAAAATAAAAATATTTTAAGAAAAATAGGTGAATTCTATTTTTGTTTGTAAACACCATAATAGCCAGACTAGGGCCTAGAGTAGACAAATTATGCTGGTTCAATAAAGACTGTTTAGCTTTGGACATTTGCTCCCAGTTGGCTATATGATCATGACCAAGTGCTTGCCCTTTCCAGGTTGGTCAAGTTAGTGGTTCTGTAATCTAAGCAGCAAGATCTAGATATTTTCCTTCCCTTCTTCGCAGCAGCCTCCTTGCTCCCCTTACTTTGAGCCATGACCAAAGCTGGCAACAGAGTGAAGAGAGCTGTTTGGTACAGAGGCTTTTATGGCCTTTAGGAATGTGACTATATATTTTAGGAAATGTGGAGGCTATGGAGTCCTGCACAGAAGAACCTATACAAAGAGGTGATGCTGGAGAACTATAGTAGGCTGGCCTCACTAGGTAACAATGGCTTCTTACAATTTAAAATCTGGCCCACTGAGCAGCTTAAATGCAGAAAAGGCAATGGGTGTAGCAGCTGCCAGGCATAGCTGACCTTTGCCTTTGAAGTGGACTTGACGACAGCAATGTCCTCTTTTATGTGCCCCCCCAACCCCTTAGCAGAGTCTGGGGGTGGGGGGGTTTGGTACAGTTGAGAATAGGGATGTGTGTGTGTGTGTTCAGGCCTGTTCTTCAAGCTGGATTCTCTTCCTAGATATTCTTGCTTCAAGTGGGGGAGATTTTTATCCACTCAACAAGGAATAGACTTACTGTGCTGTCTTGCTAAACTGTGCCTCCCTTCCTCTACTCATCCCCTTTTCCACTGGTTAGGGTTTTCTCTTCAGAAGATTCTTTATACCACATTCTGGGCTTGCCATGCAATTTAGTTCTGAGTTCTGAAATGGCACCTTAACCCCAAATCATACAGTCACTGCCTTTTCTTTACCTAGAAGTAGGAATTCCATTTTTCCAAACCAAAACTCTTCTCGGGATGGATGACCAGGAAAACACGCTATGTGAAATAAATCAGTTCCGGTCCCAGAAGGACAAATACTATATGGATTCTATTATCCATGACATCTAAAATAGTAAAAAATATAGTGGTAGACAATAGAATGATGGTTACCAGTGTGCTGGGGAAGGGCAATATGGGGAGTCGTTCAATGGGTATAAAATTACAGTTATATAAGATGAGTAAGTTCCAGAGATCTGCCAAATAATATAGAGCTTATAGTCAACAATAAGGTATTACATATTTAAAAATTTGTCAAGAGGGTAAATCTCATGTTATACACAATCACGCACAGGACACAGGGAAGCTTTTGGAGATGAATGTATTTATTGCCTAGTTGTGGTGATAGTAACATGAGTGTGTATGTATGTCCAAACTCACCAAATTGTATACATTAATTATATACAATTTTCTGTATACTAATTATGCCTCAATAAAGTTGAGTGGAAAAGATTATTAAGGTCATAGCTGTATAAGGAACTGTAAGTAAACATTGGGCTTGTCACACTTTCTCTGGAATACCAATGGGGTAGATACTTTTTTAAGGATATTCTATTTTTAAAATCATCAGCTATTGTGATAAGATTTATCCATTTAAAAAGTTATGTTTTTTAATCACAAAAATATACCTCATGAGTAAATACAATTGGATATTTAATAACAGTTTGAGGTAAATAAGTCCATTTAATGGATTAAAAGTTTTAAAAGTATGTGGTTGGTATTACTCTTCCTTGAAAATACAACTTGAATATTTCAGCTGTACAGTATTTTAGCTTTTCCATAAAACCTTGTAATACATAATTGTGTTGATGTTAAATTTTAGGACATAACTAATAACGCATAATGTCCAGGTTGAATTAATTACACCTTTAAATTCTAACCTTAGGCATATTTTATGATACTGACTTCCTGATATCTGATAAATACACTTATAGAATGTACCAAATTTACTCTGGTTGTACCCCCCCGGCTTGAGATATTTATGCCAAGGTGTGATCACCATACAATGCTAGTTTTGGAAACAGGAAGAAATCTGCCCCTGAGGAATGTTTTAATGTCATTATTTGGTTTAATATGACTATACTCCTTGCTGAGATCTCAAATGACTTAATCATCTCTCATCAATGTGCCTGTTGAAGTACAGACTTGACAGATTTCTCCTTAGGGTTTTTGGGGTTTTTTTTAGAATTTATGTATTTATTATTTTCAGAGAGGGAGGAAAGGAGGGAGAAAGAGAGGGAGAGAAACAGCAGTGTATGGTTGCCTCTCACATGGCCCTCACTGGGGACCTGGCCTGCAACCCAGGTATGTGCCCTGATGGGGAATCGAACCGGGACCCTTTGGTTCCCAGCCCGCACTGAATCCACTGAGCAACACCAGCCAGGGCTTCTCCCTAGGTTTTGAGTGCTTGAATTGAGTAAGTTTCATGTGACACTTGTCCCTTATGATGGAAATTGTGACCCATGAAATCAGTGTCTACTATACAAACTCAACAGAACAGCTTTAAATCATTTGCTGCAAAAATGCTGGACAAGGAATTGCTTTGGGATATTTATGGATCAAACAATTTGGCATTTGTGTGTTGGCTGTTACTTTTGTCTGTATTTGGGTAAATGCTCATGAATGATAAAGTTCGAGAACAAGCCAATTGATTATCTCAGGTAGGAAAACCACAACTGTCAGATTTTCTTTTATGTGATGTGATTTGGCCAAACAGGAAGTTGGCTGAAGGATCTTCTACAAGTGTTAGTTAGGCTCTTTTTATACTTATTCCTAATTGTTACTGCTGTCATGTGTATTACCAGGATATTAAATACTTTGACAGAGCTACCAACCTATCAGTTCAAGCCACAGGTGATTCTGTATCAAAAGAAATTGAAGTGACTGATAAAAAAAACAACAACAAAGAAATCCAATGAGAATGACAATGAAAACGGTATGGAGCTGTAGAACTGAAACCTGATAATTGGGCTGTTTTTGTGGTCGCACCATCATTTTAAGAAAATAAAGGACCAAAAGAAGGGACAGTAAATGGAAAGTACTTCATTTACAGCAACACTTACTTAGAAGATAATAAACCTGAATGCTGTCTCCCTTCAGCTAAATGTGTTAAAGAACCATGGACTTTAATGACCCCACTAGGCCAAAAACTTCTAGGATTCAACTCAAGAATTTACCTCAACCTCTGAAAAAGGGAACCTCTTTTAACTAATCATGTAACAGTTCTATGAATTCTTTCTAATCTATTCAGACTGCTAACTTTCAATCCTAGATGAACAGCCACAAAACACTTTTTTTACTTTCTAACATTCTAAAACATGTGAAATTTCCCCCTCAATGAGCAGCAACTTAGGAAGCTTTTTCAATGGTATGTATAGTGTATAACAAACTCGACTTTTTCCCTTTTCTTAAGTCCCAGTAGGTTTTTGTTTTATGTTAGAAACAAAACAATGTTTTATATGAAAACCATGATTCTGATGATAGCAATCTACTGCATTAAATGATTTGATTACTGAAAGGACAAAAAAAGTAAGGAAATAAACAAAGCTTTCAACCTAAATTAGAAAAAATAGCAAAAAGAAACAAAATCATAAATTAATTTTAAGTAAAACAGACAGTGAAATTGTGATAAAACTTGTGAAGTGGATAGAATGCCTGATACGGAGTGAGGGCTCAGTACCTGTTAGCTAGAGTTCATTATTGCTACTTTCATATCCCCCTCTAATTTCCAGCCTTTTATCAGGTGGTTTTTTATAAGCTTTATTGCACTTTTGTTCCTGATAGTATGTGATTTGCTTAGAGAAACATATAAATGAGTAGAATTTTTTTAATTTGGAAAGAAATACGTTTTTATGGGGAGTGGTGGAGGGGAGGCAGAAAACTACTTGAACAACAATAAATAAATAAATAAAATACAATATATTATAAATATATATAAATAAAAGAAAATTCAAAAAAGCCCTTTTTTTAAACTTCAGATTTTTTATTTCAGAACATTTTAAAGTTTACAGAAAGTTGCAAAAGGAGTACTCAGAACACCAATACACACTTTACCCAGATTCACCTATTGCTAACATTTTGCCCCAGGTTCTCTTATTTGCCCAGGTGAGCAAGCTTTCTCTTCATCTCTCTCTATCTCTCTCCATCTCTCTCTTTCTTTCTCTCTCTTTCTCTTTCTCTCTTTCTCACCCCACCCCTTGCCTCTTCACATTTCCTCCCCATATATACATAAATTTTATATTTTTCATTTTATATATATACTTTTTTTCCTGAACCATTTGCAAGTGGTACACACCATTGATGCTTAGATATGTCAGTGTTTACCACAGTAGTTACCTGGGTTAGTGAATTTAACACCAGTGCAATGCTTTTACATAATCTGCCACCCATATTCCAGTTTGACAATTGACCCAATGATGTGTTTTGTCATGGTTACAAAGCTATGACTTTTTGATGCCAGCACTCCTTCGGTATTTTCCAGTTGGCACTAGGCATTTAAATAGGATGCAATTTTAAAAGAGAAAATACAGTACTTTCAGGTAGAGGTGAGAGATGAATGTGCAAACTCCTGCTCACAATGTCACTGGAGCTATTAAGAGGTGCAGAGAGCTGAACAGACCGAGAGAATGGAGCATGAGGTGGGGAGTGGCAGAGGCAAGTCTGCTGAGGAAAATTGGGATTCCATGAACTTTCTTAACTTGCCTGGCTGAGGTGTCCAGATTCAATCCTGTGTATTTGTGAACTTATAGATCATAACAACACAAAACTTAGTGGCTGAGAAAAGGAACTTTATTGGCATATTAATTTTTATTTAAATATGACATCTATGTGCCTATATATTGATATTTTCACAAAAGCTGATTGTCTCTTAATAAGTTAATTTTTTACTATATTTATAGTTAAACAAGGCTGAGGGCATCATAATCAGATTTAAATAAAACAATAATATAGCAGTGAGGAGCAGAAGGAAGAGATTAGGGGCAGTAAGTAGATAAAAAGTAAAGGGCTGGTGGTAGCTCTGGTAAAGACTAGTGAATTATTGATGGGTAAATGGGAGTCATCAGAAAGCCCATCTTATGTAAACTAGGGCTTCTCAAATTTGATTACACTGGTGACCCTGGTAAGGTGCAGATTGTGACTTCAGGACCTGAGCTCCCCAGTAAGGAGATGCTGTTGGTCGGAGCCCACGCTCAGAGTGGTCAGCCTCAAGGAGACACATTGTAAATGACAGGGAGGTGCAGATAAAGCAAACTTCAAAAGGAGCAGGCAAAGAGGTTATTCCTGGAAATAAGTTGACAAGATACCATGGTCTCAATGAAGATGCAAAGTGACTACCTAATGCTCCTGTTGGAATTTTGGTCCCTAGTAGTTCTACAAGGTCCCAATGACTCAGATGTGACTCCATTTCAGATAACAGTGACTATTTTTTAAGCTCTTTTAGGAGCCAGTTACTGTGCTTTAACCACATGTCATTGAACCCTCATAACATCAAAATGGAGATTACCCCCTTTTATGTATGGGAACATAGAAGCTCACTGCTGGTGGGTAATTTGTCCAAGGTCATGTAGCCAGTAAGTTGCAAAACCCAAGTCTGAACCTGTGTCTGGTTCCAAAATCTACTCTTACTACATTTAAGTGCCCCCCACACACCATGTATAGGGCTCATTAAATGAATGTATTGCACCCCCTGCCCTCCCTCAGCACAAACTAATGGGGAGAAGAATGTGTCTGCAAGTAATTACTATCCTGCCATATTAGTAGAGAAATATACCACAAAGGTATTAGCTTTCTCCTATGTATCCTTCTTCAGTTAGAACTTTAATAAATCCCCTTTTACAAAGTAGAATGTTGAAAGTTGAATAAGCTGGGGTAACATTATATTTAAAGATAATAAATGATTGAATCTACGTTAATTCTTTTCATCCCAAATTTTACCATGGAAAAATTTTCTAACATAAAAATTGGGGGAATCATACAATGAATAGCCAGATGCCCACCACAGTGAACATATACTGTATTTTTGTCACACACCTCTGTTTGTCCTCCCTCTATCCATGCATCTAATTTTTAAATACAGTTCAAAGATTCAGATATCTGTTCACCCCTAAACACTTCAGCATGCATATCATTAACTAGAGTTGGAGTGTTGCATGGGCACACCCTTCACACCAAGGTACACATGTCAACACATTTGATCAAGGAGCATCATATTCCCTGTGAGAGCAGAGTGACCCCAGAGTGGAGATTGAATGGCTCAGAGCAGTTGGCTCCAACCAGGAGCTCAGAGTTACCTTTGAACCCTTATTATTTTTTAATGATACATTTATTTTCCACAAGGCAGCACAGACTGACAAAAATAGCTTCCCCTCTTTGGCTTTAGGCTGTTATTATATAATTATAATAGCTAACATTTCCAGAATATTTGCTCTGTTTCAGTCATTGTTTTAAGTAGTTTACATGTTGTCAACCAGTGGTCATTGGCACCGATTCAATGCCAACAGGAATTACCAATTTTGGATGCAGTGAAGAAGGAAACTTTATTCAGTGCATAACAGCTTAACTGATACAGCCTGGTTATGCGAACAACACAGCTGTGAGACAGCCTGAGGACCAGGCAGCTCTGTGTCCACGTGGCCTTGGGGCTAGGACCCTTTCTAGCTAGATAGCTCTGCTGTGCTCCTTACCGATCTTCCATGCTTTGCTCTGTGCCAGTCTTTATGCTGTGCTGTGCTAATATGTTCCTTTCTGCTCCTACAAGACACCTTTGGTGTTTCAGCTCAGCGAGGGACACACAGTCTTTAGCCTTCGGTGGAAAGGAAAAGTACGCTTTCAAAGCCAGAGGAAAACTGGTTCATATGTACAGAAGTCCCTGCCCCTGAATCCCTGGTTGGTCTGTCCTCACCAAATTCTTGCAGTTTGGTCCAAAAGGCACTGTCCTGACTGGTCAGAATGGAGCTGCTCTGGTTGGTTGGAGCTACGCAGCTCCAGTTTGGACTGGGAAAGCCTTAGTCCTATTGGTTGAAATAGGATTCCAGGAAGTCTTTTAAAGGGGGGTCGGGCAGGCAGGAAGTTCAATGCAGGCTTTTCTCTGAAGTGCAGTTTGTATGAGAGGCCCCTATGTAGAAATGGTTGCTAGGCTCTGTGTTGTTGTTTTGAGCTCAGTGGGCCACCAGGAGCCCTTCTTACTAGGTGTCTTTTTTCTTAGGATTTACAACATGTAATTTCATTTGATAATATTAGTCAGTAGCATAACCTCTCAGACATGGTAGCTGTGTCTGTACTTTTAAAGTGGAGAAAACACATTGTTCTCTAAATGTGTACATTATTTGGTAGGTTATTTGGTACCTCATATTCAAAATATGAGGCCTATGGAGGAAATGTCTAAGCTAAAAAGAGGCAAGCCTCTCTTTAGTTATTAGGAAGAAATCAGGGAAGGGCTGGGTGGTGGGGAGGGGTAGGGGGAAAAGGCAGAAAACTACTTGAACAATAAAAAACAATAATAATTTTTAAAAATCATTCCCAGGGAGCCCTTGGTCTCCAAAAATAATAGTTGATTTAAAAAATAATTTTTAAATTACATAGTAAAAATATGAATGGCTCACATTATAGGAAGTTGAAGATATAAATAATAAGTGGGCATAATAAATTTATGATTAGTTATTCTTAATTTTTAAATTTATATATATATTTACTGTATTTTTTAAGGAACTGTTTTGCATTATTCACTTAAAAAAGAAAATCAAGCAATATAGAACCACATGAAGAAAGAAATCACACTAAATCCCATCACCCAGACACAATATTCACTAACATTTGGTGAATGTCATTTACAGATGTGAATAATGTCTTTATGAATAACAGAGATGGAATGATATATAATTATAGCTAAAATCTGAGTCCTGTACTAAGAACTTTACATGGGAAAATTAATTGCAGTATGTCAAAGGAATGGTGAAGTGAGAAATCCCCTTGGCCTTCCCTTGAAGTTTCAACAACCCAAAGAGCCATATCTGAACAAAAGTTCCCTTGCTCAACACATGAATATGCTTGAGTGATCTGCACATTAAAATATCTAAAGGTAGGCAAGGGGAGCAAAAAGGCAAAAAGGGAGTGGGGCTGATACAAGCCAGGGATGCAGCCTAGCAGCTGAGAGATCACTGCAGGGCTCCACTGGAAAAAGGGAGCATTCTGGTTATTGTAAACACCCCCTTCAGCCAGGAGCAACAGAGACTCAGTGGGCACTTCTGCAGCGGTGAGTAGCACTAGCTGCAGCTGAACTGAGAGTCCTGGGCAAGAACACAGCATGAGAGAAAGGTCTCAGTTGTCAGGCAGTCGGCAATTTAGACACTGAGACAAAGCCACAAAGCTTGGCTACCTCCTCTACACCTCCCAGAGATCACCTCCCTTTGCCCCTGGTGTTGGTTGAGAAGCACTTTAACTATGAGCTGGAAAACAGATCTTGTAGAATCACATTTATGCCTGAGCAAAGGGTACATACACTTTGTGACCAGCCCCAGAGTCAGGACACAGGAGGGCCACATTACTGGGAGGGCAACAAAGAACCTAGAGGGATCCCCCAGCACACCCCGATGCATCACATAGCTACACTGACTGCAGGGGCTGCAGGAGAGAGCCCTGGGATCTCACAGAGCTAACAAGCCAACCAAAAACACCCTTGTGATTTAGCACCACCTACTGGAAAAAAAATAGACCTCCTCATGTTAATCTGCTAAGCAGTGACATACACACATTGATGCCTAGTCAGAGAAGGAATTCATCAAATACCATGGATAGCTAACATAGTGAGGCAGCTCAGAAAGAAAACGAGAAATCTCCACAAAACAAACATAAAGACATGGAAGTATGTGACATAAATTACAAAGAATTCAAAATTGCAGCTCTGAAAATATTTAATGAGATGCAAGAAAATATAGATAGGCAATTTAGTGATCTCAGAAAACAACAAACAAGTACTTCACCAAAGAGACTGAAACTTTAAAAAGAAACCAAACAAATCCTAAAGATAAAGACTTCAATTAAAGAGATGAAGAATGAACTAGCGAACATAGGAAATAAAGCAAACAAAATGGAGGAAAGAATTGGTGATATTGAAGAGAGAAATCTAGAAATAATGCAGAGGGAAGAAGGAGACTTGAGCATTAAAAAAATGAAAGAACTCTACAAGAACTAACTCCTTCAGAAAGAGTAATGTAAGAATAATAGGTATACCAGAAGAAGAGCCAGAAAACAGAATGGAGAGTCTATTCAAACAAATAATTGATGAGAGCTTCCCAAACCTATGGAAAAAACTAGATCCTCAAATCCAAGAAGCAAACAGAACACCTAGTTACCTTAATTCAAAGAGGCCCTCTCCAAGACACATTGCATTAAAACTGTCAAAAATTAATGACAAAGGAATCTCAAAGCAGGCAGGGAGGAGGGAAAGTAACTTATAAAGAAAAGCCCATTAGTTGTCATCAGACTTCTCAGCAGAAACTCTACAAGCCAGAAGAGAGTGGAACCAAATATTCAAGCTTGGAAGAGATAAATTACCAACCAAGAAGAATATATTCAGCAAAGTATCCTTTAAATATGAAGGAAAAAAAAAGACTTTTCCAGACATACAGAAGCTGAGGGATTTCATCACTCTAAGACATTCATTGCAGGAAATACTTAAGGGGATTATTCTACCTGAAACAAAGAACATAAGGTCACAAATCTTTGAGTAGGATCACAAACTAACTTACATAAACAGGGATAATTTGTGAAAAGCAAAACATAAAATGGGAAGGGGAAAAGGTCTGAACTGACAAAGGACAGTGGAGGCCAGAGGCATTCAAAAGAAAAAAGACTGCCCGGCTGGTGTAGCTCAGTGGATTGAGTGCAGGCTGGGAACCAGAGGGTCCCGGTTCGATTCCCAGTTGGGGCACATGCTGCCTGGGTTGTGGGCCAGATCCCCAGTGAGGGCCATGTGAGAGGCAACCATACATTGCTCTTTCTCCCTCCCTTCTCCTCTCTCTGAAAATAAGTAAATTTAAAAAAATTTTTAAAAAGAAAAAAGACTACTGTATCTATGCAACTTTCTTTTTCATTATATGAATGTAATGGTAAACACACACACACATACACACACACACACACACAACTCAGACACTTAGCATAGAGAAAGTGGCAACAGAGTAAAGAAGTATGGAATACCACCAAACAAAAACAACAGAGAGAAACACAAAGGAGTTAGCCAATGGAGGTACATAGCTACCATAAAGCAAAAGATAATATGGCTGTTTAAAAAACCCACATACATCAGTAGTTACCCTAATGTAAATGAACTGAATTAATCAGTAAAGAGACACAGAGTAGCAGATTGGATCAAGAAAAAAAAACCCAACCATATACTGTCTTCATTAGATACATTTAAACTGCAAAGATGAAGGCAGATTCAAAGTGAATCTCCAAGAAAATAACATCCACAGAAAATCAGGTGCAACCATACTTATATCTGACAAAATCGATTTCAAATTAACAAAGGTAACAAGAGACAAAGATGGACATTTTATAATGATAAAAGGAATACTACATCAAGAAGACAATTATAATTCTTC
This sequence comes from Micronycteris hirsuta, assembly GCA_004026765.1. Taxonomy (NCBI): domain Eukaryota; kingdom Metazoa; phylum Chordata; class Mammalia; order Chiroptera; family Phyllostomidae; genus Micronycteris; species Micronycteris hirsuta. The sequence continues at coordinate 39,859 of PVJI01007827.1, read as the reverse complement.
TTCTAATATATACACACCCAATCAGGGAGCACCAAAATATATAAAGCAACTACTAACAGAATTAAAGAGAAACAGACCAAAACTCAACCATAGTTGAGGACCTTAATACTCCATTGACAGCTCTAGATGGCCCATCCAAGCAGAAAATCAAAAAAAGAAATATTTACCTTAAATGATACAGTAGACAAATGGAAATAATCGACATCTGCAGAGCCTTCCATCCTTCCATCCCAGAACATCAGATTATATGTTCTCCAGTACACATAGAACATTCTCAAGGATAGACCACATGTTGGGTTACAAAACTAGCCTCAATAAATTCAAGAAGATTTAAATTATACCAAGCATATTCTCTGACCACAGTGCTTTGAAATTAGGTATCATCTGCAAAAGAAAGTTAAAAATGTACAAATATGTGGAAATTAAACAACATACTACTAAAATGATTGAGTCAAAGAAGAGCTAAAAGATAAGATATATAGAGACAAATGAGGGTGACAATACAACATATCAAAAAACTGGGATGTAGCAAAAGCTGTAATAAGAAGGAAGTTTGTATAATTGCAGGCCTGTCTCAAGAAACAAGAGCAATCCTAAGTTAACAACTTAATATCACACCTTAAAAAATTAGAAAAAGAAGAACAAAAGCAACCCAACGTCACCAGAAGAAAGAAAATAAAAATTAGAACAATATCAAATGAAATAGAGAACAAAAAGACTATATAAAAATTAATACAACAAAGAGCTGATTCTTTTAAAAGATTAATGAAATTGACAAGCCCCTGTATTAATTCACTAAGGAAAAAAGAGAAATGACATATACAAAAATCAGAAATGAAAGAGAAGTTACCACAGACATCACAGATATACAAAAGATCATACTAAAATGCTATGAAAGACTGTGTTCTACCAATTCAATAACCTGTAAGAAATAAAGAAGTTCCTAGAAATATATAAACTTTTACAATGAATCATGAAGAAATGGAAAATCTAAATAGATCAATAAACTGTGAGGAAATTAAACAACCATCAAAACCTCCCCCAAAATAAAAGTCCAGTACCAGATAGCTTCACTAGTGAATTCTACCAAACATTTAGAGATTTGATACCTATCGTTATCAAATGCTTCCAAAAAATTGAAGACGAGGCAATACTTCTTAACACTTTTTTATGAGCTAATGTAAACCTGATACCAAAACCTGGCAGTGATAACACTAAAAATGAAAACTACAAACCATTATCTCTGGTGATGAATATGGATGAAAAAATTCTGAACAAAATACTAGCAAATAGAATACAATAATACAGTAAAAAAAAATACATCATAATCAAGTGGGATTTAGTCCAGAGGCACAAGGATGGTTGAACATAAAAAAGTCAATCAATGCAATACATGACATTAACAAAACAAAGGAAAAAATTATATGATCTTATCAACGGATGAAGAAAAAACATTTGAGGAGATAAAACATCCATTTATGATCAAACTTTCAATAAAATGAGTATAGAAAGTACCTCAACATAATAAAGGCCATATATGACAAACCCTCAGCTAATATCATACTTAAAGCTTTTCCTCTAAAATCAGAAACATAACAAAAATACCCATTCTCACCACTCTTATTCAGCATAGTTCTGGAAGTCCTAGCCAGAGTAATAGGCAAGAAAATGAAACACAAGGCACCCAAATTTGGAAGAAAGAAGTAAATGTATCACTTTTTGCAGATGGCACAATTCCATAAATGGAAAATCCTAAAGACTCCACCAAAAACTATTAGAAACAATAAGCACAGTAAAGTTGCAGGATCCAAATTCCATGTACAAAAATTCACTGCTTTCCTATTTACTGACAATGAAACTTCAGAAAAAAAGAAAAGAAAAAAAAACAATTCCTTTTGCAACTACAACCAAAAAGAATAAAATATCTAGGAATAAACTTAACAGAGGGTGTGAAGGACCTATATGCTGAAAATTGCATAGCATTATTAAAAGAGACTGAAAAAGACACAATAAAATGGAAAGATAGTCCATGTTCATGGACTGGAAGAGTCAATATAGTTTAAATGGCCATATTACCCAATGCAATATACAGATTTAAAGCACCCCATCAAAATCCCAATGTCACTTTTTAAAGTAGAAAGATTTCATCAGATTTGTAGGGAACCCCAAAAGGACCCAAATAGCCAAAGCAATCCTGAGAAAGAAGAATGAAGCCAGAGGTATCATACTACTTGACTTTAAATTATACTACAAAGTGAGGTCTGGCCAGATAGAAGTATAGGTAGATACATTTTGCTTCTTCACACACCAAAAGAAGGATAACAACCAATTTAAAAACAAAAAACAACCAGAACTGCCAGAAAATCAAACTGTATGGAACTCCGACAACCTAGGAGTTAAAGAAGAAACATTCATCCATGGTAGGAGGGGGAGGAATGGGAAGCTGAGTTGGAGAGGACCCTGGGACAGGAATGGGTGAGGTGGTGGCTGGTGGACCAGGCAGTGCCATATTTGCTTGTGGATAAGCTGGGAGGAACAGCTGGGAAGGGAGACAAACTGCGTAACCCAGGGTTCCAGCATGGGAAACTAAAGCCTCAAAATCTCTGACTGAAAAAATCTGTGGGGGTTGTGACAGTGGGAGAAACTCTGAGTCCCACAGGGGAGTCCATTGGAGAGACCCACAGAATGTACACAAATCCACCCACCCAGGAATCAGTACCAGAAGGGCCCAATTCACTTGTGGGAAGTGAGGGAAGTGACAGAAAGTAGGGTGAGAGCCAAGCAAGCCAGTGAGAAGCATGTTCCCTCTGATCCCTGTTTGGAACTGCCCTGCCTGGTTTCAGAAGCTGTAACCTCACTGACAGGTGAAAAGGCCCCATGGCTAGGGGACCTTGGGACCATAAGCCACTAGGGAGACAAAACTTATCCTCCTGGCAGGGTCCAGCCTCTGCCCCCTTTTGTTCATCCTGCATAGACCCTGGAGATTGGCTGGATAGTCAATGATGGGTAAGATTCCTCAAGGAAGGAACAACCTAAGACAGGCACCGTTGCAAAGGGGCCATCAGGGAAGGACTTGGGGATTATGGAGGAGGAACAAAAGACCCTCACCCCTTGGCTTTGTCATGGCCTGAGTCTTCATTCTACTTGTGAAAAGTCTCCTAGTCTCTTGGCTGCCTTGCTTCCTCTGCCTGATTCAGGCCTGAAACAATGCCAAAGCAGGGTGCTACCCTGTGCAGGCATGGAGGTTTCTGGAAGCAATCAGACCTGAGAAAGAATGCATTAAATCCTGTGAAACCTGCTTTGCTAAGAATGTCCTCAAGCTATGCATACTAAGTGTTTAGGGTCCAAGCACAAAGTAAGTTTGTTTCCCCAGGTTTTATGGCCTATTGGTGTCACCCTGTCTACCAGACCTTGTCTCAAAAGGACCCCCATGCTCCTACGATTGTTATCTGTTAACTTCCTTTCTTTGATCATTATTGTCTGACATTGATTGATGAGTTTTAATGCATGCTATGTATATCTATACAAGCTAAACTCAATAGAAGTCCATTGAGAAAGAGGCTTGATGCCCTTCTCCTCTGAGAGATTGGCTAGCCTTTCCTCCCCAATAAGATAATATCTTGGTAGATTTATTCTCATAGTTGGTGGCTAGGAGAGCTCTGCTGGTTGGAGTTCACCCACAGATCCCTCCTCTACTTACAGTGCCACAACAGCAAAGTGGGTTGCCCCACCCTAGAGAATACCTAAGGCTCAGCCCCTTACAACATAACAAGTGTGTTGATACAAAGAACTCTGGCCCAAATGAAAGAAAAGATCAAAGATCCAGAAAAAGAACTAAGCGATGAGGAGATAGACAACCTATCAGATGTAGAGTTCATAACATTGGTAATCAGGATGATGACAGAAATGATTGAGTATTGTCACAAAATAAAAGAAGAAATAAAGGCTATGCAAAGTGAAATGAAGGAAGATGTACAAGGAACTGACAGTGAAGGGAAAGAAACCAGGGCTCAAATCAACAATGTGGAGAAGAAGGAAGAAATAAACATTCAACTAGAACAGAATGAAGAAACAAGAATTCAAAAAATGAGGAGAGGCTGAGGAAACTTTAAGTATTTCAACATCTGAATCATAGGGGTACCAGAAGGAGAATAGGAAGAGCAAGATTGAAAATTTATTTGAACAAAGAATGAATGAAAACTTCCCCAATTTGTTTAAGGAAATAAACTTCCAGGAAGCCCAGAGAGTCCCAAAGAAATTGGATCCAAGGAGGAACACACCAAGGCACATCATAATTAAGTTACCAAGATTAAAGATAAGGAGAGAATCTTAAAAACAGCAAGAGAAAAGGAGACAGTTACCTACAAAGGAGTTCTCATAAGACTATCAACTGATTTCTCAAAAGAAACCTTGCAGGCAAGAAGGGGCTGGAAAGAAGTATTCAAAATCATGAAGGGCAAGGACCTACACCCAAGATTAATCTATCCAGCCACATTATCACTTAGAATGGAAGGACAGATAAAGTGCTTCCCAGATAAGGTCAAGTTCGAGTTCATCATCACCAAGCCCTTATTATATGAAATGTTAAAGGGATTTATCTAAGAAATTGAAGAAGATAAAAAATATGAATAGCAAAATGACAGCAAACTCACAACTATCAACAAAAGAACCTAAAAAATATAAGAAAGAAAAACAATGAAAACAAAAACTAAGCAAACAACTAGAACAGGAAAAGAATCAGAAAAATGGACATCACATGGAGGGTTTTCAGTGGGGAGGAGGAGGGGAGGAATAAAGGGGAAAAGATACAGGGAAGAAGAAGCATAATTGGTAGGCATTAAATAGATGGGGAGATATAAAAAATGGTATAGGAAACAGAGAACTCAAAGAACTTATATGTACAACCCATGGACATGAACTAAACAGTGGGAATGCTGGAGGGCTGGGAGGTGCAGGGTGGAATGGGGACAAAGGGGGAAAAATTGGGAAAACTATAATAGTGTAATCAATAAAATATACTTTAAAAAAGAGAAACATCAGTATGAGAGAGAAACATCAATCAAATGCCACTGAACATGCCCTGACTGGGGACCAAACTGGCATACTAGGCAAATGGTCTGACTGGAGATTGAACCTTTGACCCCTGACTTTGCAAGATGACGCCCAACCAAATGAGCCACACCAGTCAGTGCTGGGCAAATACTTTTTGACAAAGGAGCCCAAAATACACAACAGAGAAAAGAAAGCCTCTTCAATAAAGGTGCTGGGATAATTGGAAAGCCACATGCAAAAGGATGAAATTAGACTACAGTTTGTCCCCTTCTATAAGAATTCAAAATGGATGAAAAACCTAAATATAAGATCTGAAACAATAAAGTACATAGAAAAAAACAGAGGCACTAAATTTATGGACCTTTGTTGCAAAGAACATTTTATGAACTTGACCCCAAAGTCAAGGGAAGTAAAGGCAAAAATAAATGAATGAGACTATGTCAAATTAAAATGCTTTTGCACAGCAAATGGGATTATCTCTAGATTATGGTTTACAAATAATCCATATAGAGTTCTCTGTTTTTTTCCCTTTATCTTCCTTTTCTAAAATATATTTTATTGATTATGCTATTACAGTTGTCCCATTTTCTCCCCTTTCTTCCCCTCCGCCCCCACAACCATCCCCCATTCCCCACCCTTTAGTTTTTGTCCATAGGTCATACACATAAGTTCTTTGGCTTCTACATTTCATATACTACTCTTAACCTCCCCCTGTCTGTTTTCTACCTACCATTTATGCTACTTATTCTCTGTACCTTTCCCCCCTCCCCCTCCCACTCCCCTGTTGATATCCCTCCATGTCTTATATAATCCCTTTAATGTTTCATATAATAAAGGCTGGGTGATGATGAACTCCTTGAACTTGACCTTATCTGAGAAGTACTTTATCTGTCCTTCCATTCTGAATGAAAGTTTTGCTGGATAGAGTATTCTTGGATGTAGGTCCTTTCCTTTCATGACTTGGAATACTTCTCTCCAGCCTCTTCTTGCCTGCAAGGTCTCTTTTGAGAAATCAGCTGACAGTCTTATGGGAATTCCTTTGTAGGTAACTGTCTCCTTTTCTCTTGCTGCTTCTAAGATTCTCTCCTTATTTTTAATCTTGGGTAATGTAAGTATGATGTGCCTTGGTGTGTTTCTCTTTGGGTCCAACTTCTTTGGGACTCTCTGAGCTTCCTGGACTTCCTGGAAGTCTATTTCCTTCATGAGCTTGGGGAAGTTCCCCTTCATTATTTGTTGAAATAAGTTTTCAATCCCTTGGTCTTCCTCTTCTCCTTCTGGCATCCCTATAACTCAGATGTTGGGATGTTTAAAGATGTCCTGGATGTTCCTAAGCCTCTCCTCGGTTTTTGAATTCTTGTTTCTTCATTCTTTTCTGGTTGGATGTTTTTTTTTTTCTTTCTGCTGGTCCACTCCATTGATTTTAGTCCCAGTTTCCTTCTCATCCCTATTGGTTCCCTGCACATTTCCCCTCATTTCCTTTAGTGTATCCTTCATTTGTTCAACTAATTGCAACCATCTTTCTTCCAATCCTGTGAGCATTCTGATTACCAGTGTTTTGAACTGTGCTTCTGATAGGTTGGCTATCTCTTCATCACTTAGTTGTATTTTTTCTGGAGCTTTGATCTGTTCTTTCATGTGGGCCATTCTTTTTTCTCAGTGTGCCTGTTACTTTAAGGGGTGGAACCTTAGGCGTTCACCAGGGCGGGGTAACCCATATCCTGTGTTGTGACGCAGCCTCTGGGGGCGGTTCCTGAGAACAACGGTGCTTGCTCCGCTCTCCACACTTTCCCCGCTACCCACAAGCAAGTTGGGCCCTTCTTTGCTGGCTCTGGGGTGGGTGGGCAGGCCTGTGCAGTTCCAAGTCCCTGTGAGTCTCTCCAGTGAACTCTCCTGTGAGGCCTGGAGTTCCTCCAGCTGCTGCTTTAGCCCCCACAGTTGTCCTGAATTGTTGGTTTGAGGCTTTATTTCCCTGTGTTGGTGGGTTGTGACGTCTGCTCTGCTCCCCAGCTTTTTTTCCCATTTTATCTGCGTGTGAATGAGGGACTTCCCGGTCCACCAGTCTCAGCCCCACTGGGTCTGGGTGGGCCAGCCATGGGTTTTGCCAAGTGCGCCAGCCACATTTTGGCCAGGTGCGCCCACCACAGGCCTCTCTGGGCAGCTGGAGTGTTGCCAGTACCGCTCCACAAACTGAAGTCTTGCCACACGCTCTCCGCCTGGCTCAACCCTGCTTACTGGTCTGGATGAATGTGTCTTTTTTAACTCCTTGGTTGTAAGACTTCCATTCAGTTCAATTTTCTGTCAGATCTGGCTGTTTTTTTTTTATTGTTTTTCCTCTTTTGGTTGTGTGAGGAGGCACAGTGTGTCTACCTACACCTCCATCTTGGCTGGAAGTCTATTTTCCTTTTTTAGCTGTTTGAAATCCCCTTTGTTTCTCACTTTACAGCAAAAAAAAAATCAACAAATCAAGAGGAAGATGATATTTGCAAACAACAGGTCAGACAAGGAGCTAATATCCAAAATTTATAAAGAACTCATACAACTCAATACCAAACAAAGAGTCTAATTAAAAAGGCAGAGGGCCTGAACAGACATCTCTCCCAAGAAGACATACAAAGAGCTATCAGACATATGAAGAAATATTCAACTTGACTAGCTATTAGGAAAATGTGAATCAAAACTACAATGGGATAGCACCTCACACCTGTTAGAATGGCTATTATCAACAAAATAGGTAATAACAAATGTTGGGAGGTTGTGGAGAAAAAGGAACCCTCATCCACTTCTGGTGGGAATGTAAACTGGTATAGCCACTATGGAAAACAGTATGGCATTTCCCCAAAAAATGAAAAATAGAGTTAGCATATGACTTAACAACCCCTCTTCTGGATATTAACCAAAAAAACTCAAAAAAATTTATTCACAAAGATAATGTGTACCCCTATGTTCATTGCAGCATTATTCACGGTGGCTAAGACATGGAAACAACCAAGGTGTCATTTGATAGAGGACTAGATAAAGAAAATGTGGTGCATATATACAATGGAATACTATTTAGCCATAAGAAAAGGTGAAATGCTGTTATTTGTGACAACATGGATGGACCTTGAGAATATTATGCTAAGTGAAATGTCAGTCAGAAAAACCTAAGAACCATATCATTTCACTCAGATGTGGAATATAAAACTGAAACTCAAAAGACATAGACAGACAACAGTTACCAGAAAGAAGGGTGTGAGGGGTTGGTAGAAGATAAAGGGAACCAAATATATGGGGACAGATGATAATTTGACTATAGGTGGTTAGGTATACTATGCAATATACAGATCATGTATCCAGTAATATACACTTGAAACCTGTATGACCCTATTAGCCAATGTCACCTCAGTAAATTTAATTTAAAAACATTAATTGAATTGTTTCTCACTATACAAAAGGGGGTTTCAAACAGCTCAAAAATAAAAAGGAAAATAAAGTAAAAAATCTTAATATGGATTACTTGTAAACCATTATCTAGAGATAATTAATCTCATTTTACAGATGAACACAAAATAGTGAGTAACCCTCCCAGGGTCACACTAACAATTTGAATCAAGAATTGATTCTTAACTACTTTGCTACAGTTTAAAAAAATGATATTATATTTGTTATGCTATTCTATTCTATAGATTTTACATATTAAATTAGATTTACTTGAATTTATAGGAAAAAGAGGAAATTAAATGACTCTAAATGAGCTTTGAATATCAGCTAAACATTTATAATATGACCCCCTCCTCTAAAGATAAGGAAAAGAAGATTATGAAAAACATAAAGCAACTGGAGTATTTTTTAAACCACATATTTCAATTTTGACAGTACCTATTGATTTCTTGCTGTGAGAAATGTGGGAATTGTATATATTTATATACCCCCCCTACACACACACATATTCCTCTAACACTCAATTTTTGTGAACTGTTTTTATTCTGGAAAAATTTACATAGTTTACATTCTATAAATTACATCATAATTCCTATGAATGCTTAATCTTGGATCTATATTAAATTGGGTCCTATGCTCAATAATATTCCATTTATCACAGCTTTTCTAAATGTGAGTTCTTCATTAATGTCACAGTTTTGTTTGCTGAATTTCAGCAAGTAATTTTTGTTATGGTTTTGATTTTTAAAAAGACAGAGACTGAAGTTATGAGTTGTTTCCATTGATGGGAATTATGGATTAGGGAATACAGCTTCTTTTCCTTTTGAGATTTAACCAGCTGTGTGACCAGGGATAAGACATTTTACTTCTTTGGGCTCCAGTTTCCCCATTTCTAATATATGTAATGTACTTGATGAACTAATCACCTCCAAAGTCCTATCCAGTAATGAGAGTAGGTGGTTCTCTGAACTTTGACCAAGATACTCATCCACTGAAAGCCCTGTTCCTGATTTCCAAGCAGCTTCAACACCATTGAACAGCAGGGGACGCCCTAAACACAGTGAGTCATTCCTTTCCCTTTAAGCCCTCTGACAATTCAGGTGGAGACTGGGAGAGCAGGCCAACTTCTCAAAAGCCAGCGTTCAACTGTCCAGAGGCCAGCCTTCTCCCTGAACATTATGGGTAGTCAAGGCCTCAGAGAAATTCGTTGATTTTGTGTCTTTCCAAGTATTTGTGAGAATGAAACCTTTAATTGTATTTTAAGTATGGATATCATTGAAGATAATGACTCATGTTCTTATAATCTATGGTAATTTACTGCTCTAAAATCAAACACAAGTAACTAATATAGCTTTTTTTAGTGTGGTGGGGGGTAGTTTTTCTCATAATGTTAAGGATTCTTAGAGCGTGAACTGATTCGTTTATTCATATTTACTGAGGGTCTATTATGTGCCACATTGTTTGTTTATAGCATTAATATAATATCCCTTGCCCACATTAAAATTTATATTGTATGAACCTTTTAAAATGGTGGGCTGAAATGGGAAGCATTTCATATGTGGAACCATATTTGAGCTAACCGAGAGTGTAGCCCTTATAAACACCATATAGTATCCAAAAGAAGTTACTCTGGGTATAGGAAATCAGCTGTCTGTTCAGGAATTTTTCCCCCAGAAAATGGGGTAATTGAGAAAATGACTGTTGAATAAGTTAAATACATAGATACAACCTTCTGGAAAGAAAGTCAAGCAAGAAAGCCAGTTCAGTTTGTGTATGTCAATTCCAGGCAAGTAATTGGGGGGAAGGATATTAGTTTTCAGACTAACCAGGGCAACTACATCACCAATTGTGGTGAACAGCTCAAGTTCTAGAATTAGACTATCCAAGTTGGAAAGCCAGCTCTGCCACTCCCCAGCTGGCTGACTTTGTGGAAATTTCTTAATCTACCTTCAGTGAGTCAAGTGAGGAGCCATTAGAACTATAGCCTTGCATATAGTAATTGTTCAATAAACATTTACCATACTCATCAAAATGATCATCATTATAGTTTTAATTGGCCCAGTTCCTGATTTCTTTTAATCCTGACTAAATTATTTTAAATCATAGTTTTCCATGCCTGAATAAATTTGCTTAGAGGGCAAAAAAAAAACTGAGCAGCTACTTATTTGCTTGGCACTGTTCTAAGCATTAAAGATTTGGCAATAAACAAGGCAGAGTATCTACTTTCTCAGGAGCTTATAATTTCCAGGGGAATGCCAGGCAATAAATACATTAAAAAGTAAATAAACAAGTGATATAATAGATATGAGTTGTAATTCTTTCTTTGGAATTATTTTTAACGGCATTAAAATATTATTTATGGTATTCTTGATGATATGTGGCTATAGGCTGAATGTTTGTATACCTCCAAAATTCATATGTTGAAACCTAATCCCCAGTGTGATAGTATTAGAGGTGGGGCCTTTGGGAAGTGGTTGGGTCATGAGGGCAGAGCCCTTATAAATGGGATTAGTTCCCTTATTAAAAAGATCTAGAACTTACCACTAAAATGGAGGCATAGGTAGATACGCCGTGCCTCCTCGCACAACCAAAAGAAGAAGAACAACAAATTTAAAACAAAAAACAACCAGAACTGACAGAAAATTGAACTGTATGGAAGTCTGACAACCAAGGAGTTAAAGAAGAAGCATTCACTTCCAGCCAAGATGGGGGCGTAGGTAGACATGCTGTGCCTCCTCACACAACCAAAAGACAGAAAACAATTTAAAAACAAAAACCAACCAGAACTGACAGAAAATCAAACTTTATGTAAGTCTGACAACCAAAGAGTTAAAGGCACGTTCATCCAGACCAGTTGCTGGGCAGAGCCAGAGAAGCAGCCAGACAGCGGTTTGTGAAACTGGACATGCAACGCTGAAACAGACCAGGGGGACCACCGCTGGCAGACCTGGACCCAGCAGGATCAGGATCTGGGGGGTGGATGGTCCTGCATTCCCGTGCAGATAAACCAGGAGAGGAAGTTGAGGAGTGGAGCAGACTGTGCAGCCCAGGGACTTAGCGAGGAGAAATAAAACCTCAAACCACCGATTGAAAATACCTGTGGGGGTTGAGGCGGCAGCGAGAAGAACTCCCAGCCTTACAGGGGAGTTTATTGGCAAGACTCACAGAGTCCTAGAACAAGCCCTCCCATGTGGGAATCAGCACCAGAGGGGCCCAATTTGCTTGTGTGTAGCGAGCGGAGCAGGTGCCATTGTGACCTCTCAGACCCCTTTCCCACAGACAACATCACAACGCAGCAACGTGGGTTGCCCCCCTCCCCAACACCTAGGGCTCTGCCCCCATATATGTAACAGGCATGCTGAGAGGAAAAAAATATGGCCCAAATGAAAGAGCAGATCAAAACTCCAGAAAAAATACAACTAAGTGACAAAGAGATAGCCAACCTATCAGATGCACAGTAAACACTGGTAATCAGGATGCTCACAGAATTGGTTGAATTTGTTCACAAATTAGATGAAAAAATGAAGGATACGCTAAAGGAAATGAGGGGAAATGTGCAGGGAACCAATAGGGATGGGGAGGAAACTGAGACTCAGATCAATGGTGTGGACCACAAGGAAGAAAAAAACATTCAACCAGAAGAGAATGAAGAAATAAGAATTTAAAAAAATGAGGAGAGGCTTAGGAACCTCCAGGACAACTTTAAATGTTCCAATATCTGAATCATAGGGGTGCCAGAAGGAGAGGAGGAAGACCAAGGGATTGAAAACTTATTTGAACAAATAATGAAAGAGAACTTCCCCAATCTGGCAAAGGAAATAGACTTACAGGAAGTCCAGAAGTTCAGAGACTCCCAAAGAAGTTGGACCCAAGGAGGAACACACCAAGACACATCATAATTACATTACCCAAGATTAAAGATAAGGGGAGAATTTTACAAGCAGCAAGAGAAAAGGAGACAATCACTTACAAAGGAGTTCCCTTAAAACTGTCAGCTGATTTCTCAAAAGAGACTTTACAGGCAAGAAGGGGCTGGAAAAAAGTGTATACCAAGTCATGAAAGACAAGGACCTACATCCAAGAATACTCTATCCAGCAAAACTTTTATTTAGAATGGGAGGGCAGATAAAGTGCTTCCCAGATAAGGTGAAGTTCAAGGAGTTCATCATCACCCAGCCTTTATTATATGAAATGTTAAAGGGACTTATATAAGACATGGGGGGTTATCAACAGGAGATTGGGAGGGGGAGAGAGGGGGAAAAGGTACAGAGAATAAGTAGCATAAATGGTATGTAGAAAACAGACGGCGAGGTTAAGAATAGTATAGGAAATGTAGAAGCCAAAGAACTTATGTGTATGAACCATGGACAAGAATTAAAGGGGGGAGGGGAGAACTATGGGGGGGGCATGCGGGGTGGAGGAGAATAAAGGGGAAATGAGACAACTATAATAGCTTAATCAATAAAATATATATTTAAAAAAGATGCTTTCAATTTTATTTTAAAACTGTGTTCTATTACAGTTCTAGTTAACTTTTCTAACTTAGGAAATAGCTTTGTATTAACAATAAGCTGGGATATTTTCAACTCCAGGTAGATGTTTATGTCCACCACATAGGGCCAAGAGTACATCACATGTGTTGAGGGTGTATGCATTAACTGAGAAAACCCCAAGGCTCTTCAGATTCTTGTTTGTCACTAAATGATATACTAAATAGGAAGAAGATTGCAGTGAATTTGGGATTAAAATTAGATGCTTACACAGGCAAGTTATTTCTAAGTGTTTCTTCCCCTGTGTTAGATTTCCTCTCCTGTGAGTATTGTAGCATCTCCAGTAGTGGGGGGCAACAGAAGAAAACTTTCTTCCATATCTTCACTATTTTGTTAACAGGAATGTTTCTTGATTTCATCCTTTTTAAATTCATATATCTTTTCTTTTTTTCCCTTTTATTTTCATAGTGTGACACTTGGAAGACACATGCTTTTGGCATGTGTGTGAGCCAGAGAGATTTTCTACCGTTTCTTTTAGTGATGTGTTAGAATCTTTTTTGTTTCCTTTTTTGGAGAGTGTTTTAAGCACCCAGGCTTTGATATTGCTATTTTCACATTTAGATGGCAACATGCATATGCATTTTTAAAAATGCCTCATGATCCTTGCAGCTAGTGGCAACAAGCTCTAACAGGTCCAGAACAAAAGTGAAAATTGCAGCACTAAGTTTCAAGTCTCATCTTTATGGCTAATTTCCCAGGTGATCTTGAGATACTCCTAACTGCAAAAGGCATAATGGGATGATAAAACCACCTATAGATAGATTTGTCATATAGATAAATAAGGTCATATATGTATGTGATTCTCAGCTCAGCTCTGTGGAAGAAAATGATTTGTGGAGCCACAATGATTACAACAGTCATTGCTTTTCATGCAATCTGCTCTAGTGCACTTTGTCTCTGTCTGGTTTCATTACAACCAGTAGCTTTCTGAAGGAGATCACAATGGGGTTTTTTATGAGGGCATAGAAGGATAAGAGAATTAAGAATGCTAGTCAATGTGTAGGATGGTGTGTTATAATGATGCATTTTGCTTACAACTATCTTTAACTTGGTTTTCTTCAGAGGCACTGGTGTGTCCTAGTGTGATTATTCTTGTTTCCAGCAATCTACTTCAGAGTGTCCTCACAACATTGTCTATACCACTGTAGTCTAGGTTGGTGCATATTTCTACTGTCTTGGGAAGCAGAAGGCAAGATGAATAAATATGGGCCAAGCAAGCCACATTGTTTTTCCATTTCCACCATGGGAGAATTTGACTTCAACAACCTGAACAACTCTGAGGCTTCTAGGTGGTTAGGTGGGTTTCAGAATTCCCTCCATGTTCTGGATCATTCAAGGGGGAGGGGGCTCAAACAAAAGCATCCCACACTTGAGAGTTTTTGTGGGTTGATTGATTGCTATTTTCTCTCTGGAAGGACACAAAATCTTATAGTTGCTCAAGGGGTCTGTGGGGTAGTCAAGGCCAATGGCATGGCAGAAATTTTGTTAAATCTTTTCCAAATACTGTGCAACACTTACATCAGAGGTCCACAACCCTGTGAGGTCTAACAACTCCCAATTACAATTAATACTAGGTACATCCCCTTTGTTGACTGGAAACAAAAGTTGTAGGTAATATGCCCTACCTAAATATAGATAATTGAATATATATATAAATGAGAGTATACATTATAATATATATGTGTATATATACCACATATATATTATATATATGATATACATATATATTTCTAAATTATAAAAAGTAGAAGAAAATTAATTTATAAAGAAATGATGTAATATGTATTTTAATATGTAGTTGCTCTGGCATGATTACAATAGAAAACATAATAAAAGAGCAGATGCTTGTATTGTGTGTAGAAGTTATATAGTTATACCTACCTATAAGTAATAAGTGTATTTAAAAGTAAGCAAGAAGTTAAGAATCAGATGAGAACTACAGAAAATTTTTTAAGGGTAGAGGATAGAATAAAAATATCAGATAAGATAGTACGGACTTATCTGCATATAAGGGAAATGGGGAAATGATCAACACAAGCAGAGATAACACATTAGGACAAATGTACTTCTAAAGAGGGGAAATGGTGGACAAATGAAGGATCAGTGGGTCCCCCAACAGGAAACAGTTCACATGCTTGAAGGAGAAAGGGAGAAGGTTTCATGGAGGTTAGGCAGGCTTCAGGGAAATGATCGGGAAGGTTGAGGCTCTTGAGGAGCTAGCACTTCCTGAAGTTTCAGGGGAGACAGTCAATGGTGGAACTTAGTGAGTCATGAAGCTGAAGGAGTAGGTTCCCCACTGGAGCTGTAATCCTACCAACCCACTGTTGGGTAGGGAAGAAACCAAGATAGTAAGTACCCTAAACTCCCTCCTTCTACCCTCCACTCTCCTCTCAGTGCCTCACACTGGCCAACAGAAGTCAGGAGGCAAAGAACTTTTGGAGACTTTGTGGGATATGAGCTAATTCTTTATCTTCCAGGACTTCCTTGCACATTACTGCATATCTAGAATCCCTGGCTCCATCCCTAGTGCTTCCACAAATTTCCAAAGTGCCCTGGGAATGAATGGTACCCTGTTGATAATCACTGCTTTATCTTATCAAACTGAAAAATGCTTTTCTTGTCTAGACTTTCAATAACCTTTGGGAAAAAGATGGATGACATGACAATTATTTGCAACCTGTGTCTAAATATCAGTGAATAGGTCTGATAATGGAATTGCTTTAAAGATGCTCTAACTTGTCACAACAAATTGGCTATATTCATCATCTACTTCTGTATAACCAATTCCACTTAACCTTGGTGGCTTAAAGAAACAGTAATAATTTCTTATTTCTCACAGGTTCTAGAGGATAGGAATTCAGACAGGGCACAAGGGAGATGGTTTATCAGACTCAAAGGTTTGGGGCTGGAATCATCTGAAGGTTCATTCACTCACATGTCTGGTGGTTGATATTGGCTGTGGCAACTAACGAGCTGCTAGTTGAACAACCAGGCATTCCCTCTGCATGTGGCCTGGACTTCTTTATAACATGGTGTCTGGGTTCCAAGAATGACAAAGGAGAGAGCTGTCAGAGGCTGTACAACCTAGTCTCAAAAGTGACAGACCATCACTTGTACCTTATCCTGTAAACTAGAAGAAAGTTGCTAGGTTCACCTTCACAGGGGAAGCATTTCAAATCATCTGTGGACTTACTTTAAAGCTACCACAGGTGGAATACTACACAACAGAAAGAAGGAACTCCTACCCTTTGCAACAGCATGGATGGATCTGGAGAGCATTATGCTAAGTGAAATAAGCCAAGACAGTGATAGACAAATACCATACGATCTCACCTATAAGTGGAACCTAATCAACAAAACAAGCAAGCAAAATATAACCAGAGACATTGCAATTAAGAACAAACTGACAGTAACAAGAGGGGAGGTGGAAGGGGATAATGAGGGGGGAATGAGGGAGGGTTATCAAGAACATGTATAAAGGACACATGGACAAAGCCAAAGTGCGATGGGATCAAAGATGGGAAGTGGGGATGGCTGGGGTGGCAGGGGCAGTGGCGGGAAAATGGAGACAACTGTATTGAACAACAATAAAAAAAAGTAAGAAAAAGAATGAAAATATACCAGAGCAAAACCAAAATAAAATATCCCCAGTACGCTAAAAAATTTTTTTTAATTAATTAATTAATTAATTAAAAAGAAAGGCTACCACACTGACCTTCCAGAAGACCTCAGCTCCTGCCCTCTATAAATAAAGGAGAGAGAGTATGTCAGAGCCTCATCTTGTCCTTTCCCTATAACCCCAAACTTATATGCAAGGCACCTCAGCTATCTGAATGCTTGCAAGTCATGTGACAGCTCCCAGTCCTGCATGTTATTTAGAAGGGAGAACAGAATAAGCCCAGTGTAGTCTTCTCCAGAGGGACCTTGAAACAAATGTGAAATGAAAGGACCTACATAGACCCCATTTATTCAACTTTTCACTTCTTCCCAAACTTCTCATTTGGAGTATCACCACCTACTCTGTATCTCCAGGCCTCTACCTTAGGTCTGCAGTGGTAGCAGCTCATTCTCTGCAAAAGCCCCACTCTGGCAGCAGCATCAGAAGCCTTATTGTATGGGCTGGCCTTCTAGGAAAACCACTGCTAAGAAAACACTGAGCCTTCACCAAAGGTGGGGTGTTGTCATGTGTCCCTCAGCAAGCATCATGTTTTTCTAATAAAATTATATGATCATAAACTTGAACTTAACATTTGTTGATCCGCTTACTGATCATCTACTCTGTGCCAGGCACTGTCTTTTGTACTCCTCACAATCATCACTGATGAAGAAATTGAGACCTAGGTGAATAGAATAAAACAAGAGTACTTTTCTTTCATGAAAATTGATGTACCTGTTTTTTAAATTACTTTATTGTTCTTCAATTACAGTTGTCTGAATTTTCTCCCCTCCTTTCCCCCCTACCCCATCCAAATCCACCTCCCTCCCTTGCTTCCACCCTTACCCTTGGTTTTGTCCATGTGTCTTTTATAGCAGTTCCTGAAAACCCTTCTCCCCACAATCCCCTCCCCCTCCTCTCTTGTTACTGTCAGTTTGTTCTTAATTGCAATGCCTCTAGTTATATTTTGCTTGCTTGTTTTGTTGATTAGGTTCCACTTATAGGTGAGATCATATGATATTTATCTTTCACTGTCTGGCTTATGTCACTTAGCATAATGCTCTCCAGATCCATCCATGCTGTTGCAAAGAGGTTAAGCTCCTTCTTTCTCTCTTCTGCACAGAATTCCATTGTGTAAGTGTACCATAGTTTCTTGATGCACTCATTTGCTGATGGGCATTTAGGTTGCTCCCAGCACTCAGATATTGTAAATTGTGCTGCTGTGAACGTTGGGGTGCACAGGTTCTTTTGGATTGGTGTTTCAGGGCTCTTAGGCTATAATCCCAGCAGTGGAATTGCTGAGTCAAAAGGCAGTTCCATTTTTAGTTTTCTGAGGAAATTCCATACTGTTTTCCACATATTGTTTGCATTCCCACCAACAGTGTACTAAAAGAGAACAGGGTTCCCTTTTCTCCACATCCTCTCCAACACTTGTTTGTTGCTTTGTTGATGATGGCCATTCTGACAGGTGAGAGGTGGTATCTCACTGTGGATTTAATTTGCATCTCTCTGATGGCTAGTGATGCTGAGCATCTTTTCATATGTCTCTGGGCCCTCTGTATGTCCTCCTTGGAAAAGTGTCTGTTCAAGTCTTTTGCCCATTTTTAAATTGGGTTTATTTGTCTTCTTGGAGTGGAGTCATGTGAGTTCTTTATATATTTTGGAGATCAAATTCTTGTCTGAGGTATCATTGGCAAATATGTTTTCCCATACAGTTGGTTCTCTTTTTATTTTAATACTGTTTTTTTTTAGCCATGCAGAAGCTTTTTATTTTGATGAGGTCCTATTTGTTTATTCTTTCCTTATGTCCCTTGCTCTAGGGGACATATCAGTGAAGATATTGCTGCGTGGAATGTCTGAGATTTTCCTACCGATGTTTTCCTCTAGGACTTTTATGGTGTCACAACTTATATTTAAGTCTTTTATCCACCTTGAATTTATTTCTGTGCATGGTGTAAGTTAGTGATCAAGTTTCATTTTTTTGCATGTAACTGCCCAGATTTCCCAACACCATTTGTCGAAGAGGCTATTTTTACTCCCTTTTATGTTGCTGCTCCCTTTGTCAAAAATTAATTGGCCATGAGACTTGGGTTTATTTCTGGGCTCTCTATTCTGTTCCATTGGTCTATCTATCTGTTTTTATGCCAGTACCAGGCTGTTTTGATTACACTGGCCTTGTAATACAGTTTGATATCAGGAACTGTGATCCCTCCTGCTTTCTTCTTCTTTCTCAAAATTGCAGCAGATATTTGGGGTTGTTATGGTTCCATATAAATTTTTGAAGTGTTTGTTCTATATCTGTGAAATATGCCATTGGTACTTTGATAGGGATTGCACTGAATCTATAAATTGCTTTGGGTAGTATGGACATTTTGATGATGTTGATTCTTCCAATCCATGAGCATGGTATATGTTTCCATTTGTTTGTGTCTTCCGTGATTTCTCTCTTCAGTGTTGTGTAGTTTTCTGAGTACAGGTCTTTTACCTCCTTGGTTAAGTTTATTCCTAGGTTTTTTTTTTTCTTGCTATATCAAATGGGATTTTCCCCCTAATTTCTGTTTCTGATCTTTCATTGTTGGTATACAAAACTGCCTTTGATTTCTAGATATCGACTTTGTATCCCACTGTTTTGCCAAATTCATTTGTTAGGTCAAGTAGTTTTTTGGCAGAGTCTATAAGATTTTCTATGTACACTATCATGTCATCTGCAAAGAATGACAGTTTTGTGTCCTCCTTTCCAATTTAGATGCCTGTTATTTCCTTTTCTTGTCTAATTGCTGTGGCTAAAACTTCCAATACTATGTTGAATAGAAGTGGTGAAAGTGGACAACCTTGTCTTGTTCCTGATCTTAGTGGGAAAGATTTTAGTTTTTGCCCATTGAGTATGATGTTGGCTGTAGGTCTTTCATGGATGGCCTTTATTATGTTGAGAAATGCTCCCTCTATTCCCGCTTTGCTGAGGGCTTTTATCATAAATGGGGAGAGGCGGGCGCGCCCTGCCCCCCGCCGGGATGACTGAGGACTCCCGTGTGCGGGCTCCCTCGGCCCCACCCACCCTGTCCCCCGGGCCCTGCAGGGAGCGGGGGCGAGCCTGAAAGTTACAGAACGCTGAGAGTGCATCATCGCGAGGCGGGGCCGGGCGGGGCGGGGCAGGGCCAGGCCCAGGCCCAGGGCAGAGCCGGTGTAGACATTGGGGCTTGTCGAGGCGGCCGCGCGCCCATTGGCTGAGCCAGGCTTGATGGGCAGCCGGCAGGGCAGGCCCCTTCTGGAAGGTTCTGAGGCAGGCTATAAGAGACAGGGTGGCAGCCAGAAATCGGTCTCATTGAACACGGGGGAGCTGTTCTGATTGGCATCTGTGCGAGCTGCGTGCGTAGCAAGCAACCATGTCGAAGGGACCTGCAGTTGGCATCGATCTTGGCACCACCTACTCTTGTGTGGGTGTCTTCCAGCACGGAAAAGTGGAAATCATTGCCAACGACCAGGGAAACTAAACCACCCCAAGTTATGTCACCTTTACCGATACCGAACAATTAATCGGTGATGCTGCGAAGAATCAGGTCACAATGAATCCCACCAACATGGTGTTCGATGCCAAACACTTGATCGGACGCAGATTTGATGACACTATCGTCCAGTCTGACATGAAGCATTGGCCTTTCATGGTGGTGAACAATGCTGGCAGGCCCAAGGTCCAGGTGGAATACAAGGGAGAGACGAAGAGCTTCTACCCAGAGGAGGTGTCGTCTATGGTCCTGACAAAGATGAAGGAGATCACAGAGGCCTACCTGGGAAAGACTGTCACCAATGCAGTGGTCACATTACCTGCTTATTTCAATGATTCTCAGCGTCAGGCCACCAAAGATGCTGGGACCATTGCTGGTCTCAATGTGCTCAGAATCATCAACGAGCCGACTGCTGCTGCCATTGCTTACGGCCTAGACAAGAAGGTTGGAGCTGAAAGAAATGTGCTGATCTTTGACTTGGGAGGTGGCACTTTCGATGTGTCAATTCTCACAATCAAAGATGGAATCTTTGAGGTCAAATCTACAGCTGGTGACACCCACTTGGGTGGAGAAGACTTTGACAACCGAATGGTCAACCATTTTATTGCAGAGTTCAAGCGCAAGCACAAGGACATCAGTGAGAACAAGAGAGCTGTTCGTCGCCTCCATACTGCTTGTGAACGAGCTAAGCGCACTCTCTCTTCCAGCACCCAGGCCAGTATTGAGATTGATTTGCTCTATGAAGGAATCGACTTCTATACCTCAATCACCCGTGCCCGATTCGAAGAATTGAATGCTGACCTTTTCCACGGCACCCTGGACCCTGTAGAGAAAGCTCTTCGGGATGCCAAGCTTGACAAATCCCAGATCCATGATATTGTCCTGGTGGGAGGTTCTACCCGTATCCCCAAGATTCAGAAACTCCTGCAGGATTTCTTCAATGGAAAAGAGCTGAATAAGAGCATCAACCCTGATGAGGCTGTCACTTATGGTGCAGCTGTCCAGGCAGCCATCCTCTCTGGAGACAAATCTGAGAACGTTCAGGATTTGCTGCTGTTGGACGTCACTCCTCTGTCCCTCGGCATCGAGACGGCCAGCGGGGTCATGACTGTGCTCATCAAGCGCAACACCACCATCCCCACCAAGCAGACGCAGACCTTCACCACCTACTCAGACAACCAGCCCGGGGTGCTCATCCAGGTTTATGAAGGTGAGCAGGCCATGACCAAGGACAACAACCTGCTCGGCAAGTTTGAACTCACAGGCATACCTCCTGCACCTTGCGGTGTCCCTCAGATCGAAGTCACTTTTGACATTGATGCCAATGGCATCCTTAATGTCTCCGCTGTGGACAAGAGCACAGGGAAGAAGAACAAGATCACCATCACCAACGACAAAGGTCGCCTGAGCAAGGAGGACATTGAGCGCATGGTCCAGGAAGCTGAGAAGTACAAGGCCGAGGACGAGAAGCAGCGGGACAAGGCGTCTTCCAAGAACTCCTTGAAATCCTATGCATTCAACATGAAGGCAACTGTTGAAGACGAAAAACTTCAAGGCAAGATCAATGATGAGGACAAACAGAAGATCCTTGACAAGTGCAATGAAATCATCAACTGGCTGGATAAGAATCAGACTGCAGAAAAGGAAGAATTTGAGCATCAGCAGAAAGAGTTGGAAAAGGTCTGCAACCCAATCATCACTAAGCTGTACCAGAGTGCAGGAGGCATGCCAGGAGGAATGCCTGGGGACTTCCCTGGGGGTGGAGCCCCTCCTTCCGGGGGGGCCTCCTCTGGGCCCACCATTGAAGAGGTTGATTAAGCCGACCTGTTGCGTAGATTTAGCATTGTTCCACATAAGATATTGAAGGACCCAAATTTGTAGCGAATTCCATGGCAGTTTTAAAAGTTGAGCTGCTGTGTAATAAAACAGCATTCTTGATACTTGAACATGGACTGTGTGCACAGGGAAATCATGCACTTTATAAGCACTGTATTGTAAAGTGGAAAATGTGATGTCTTAAAATAAACTATTTAAATTGGCACCAAAAAAATAAATAAATAAAATAAATAAATAGGTGCTGTACCTTATCAAATGCTTTTTCTGCATCTATTGATATGATCATGTGATTTTTGTCTTTGCTTTTTTTAATATAATGTATTACATTTATTGATTTGCGAATATTGTATCATCCTTGCATTCCTAGGTTGAATCCCACTTGATCATGGTGTATGAGCTTTTCAATGTATTGCTGGATGTGATTTGCCAATATTTTGTTGAGAATTTTAGCGTCTATGTTCATCAGCGATATTGGCCTGAAGTTTTCTTTCTTTGTTGTGTCTTTACTTGGTTTTGGGATTAGGATGATGCTGGCTTCATAAAAAGAGTTTAGGAGTTCCATCATTTTGGATTTTTTGGAATAGTCTGTGAAGGATAGCCGTTAGCTCTTCCTTAAATGCTTTGTAGAATTCTCCTGTGAAACTATCCAGTCCAGCGATTTTGTGTGTTGGGAGTTTTTTGATTACTGCTTCAATTTTATCTGTTGTTACTGGTTGGTTCAGGCTTTCTGCTTCTTCTTTATTGAGTTTTGGAAGATTATATTTTTCTAGAAATTTGTCCATTTCACCTAGGTTTTCAAATTTCTTGGCATACAGTTCTTCTTAGTAGTTTCTTACAATTCTTTGTATTTCTGTGGCATCTGTTGTAATCTCTTCTCTTTCATTTCTGATGGTGTTTATTTGGGTCCTCTCTCTTTTTTTCTTGATCAGCCTACTTAAAAGCTCGTCAATTTTGTTTATCTTTTCAAAGAATCAGTTCCTGGATTCATTGATCCTTAGAATTGTGCGTTTAGTCTCTATGTCATTTAATTCTGCTCTGATCTTGGTTATTTCCTTTCTTTGACTTGCTCTGGGCTTTTTTTGTTGTTGTTCCTGGAGTTCTTGTAGGCATAGGGATAGGTTGTTTGTTTGAAATGATTCTATCTTTTTTAGGTAGTCCTGTATCTCTATGAACTTCCCTCTCAGGACTGCCTTCACTGTGTCCCATAAGTTTTGGGTTGTTGTGAGTTTGTTTTCATTTGTGTCAAGAAACTTTTTGATTTCTTCTCTAATCTCATTCTTGACCCATTCGTTATTTAATAGCATGCTATTCAATCTCCATG
Source organism: Micronycteris hirsuta (assembly GCA_004026765.1). Classification (NCBI taxonomy): domain Eukaryota; kingdom Metazoa; phylum Chordata; class Mammalia; order Chiroptera; family Phyllostomidae; genus Micronycteris; species Micronycteris hirsuta. The sequence continues at coordinate 16,522 of PVJI01007827.1, read as the reverse complement.
ATTTCGAGTGTTTTGGGGTTTTTTCCTTGGGGTTGGTTTCTAATTTCAGTCCCTTGTGGTCAGAGAAAAGACTTGGTATGATTTCAATTTTCTTTAATCTGTTGAGGCTTGTTTTGTGTCCTATCATATGGTCTATTTTTGAAAATGATCCATGTGCATTTGAAAAGAATGTGTATTTAGCTTCTTTGGGGTGAAAGGCTCTATATATATCAGTTAAGTACATTTGATCTAGGGCATTGTTCAATGCCACAGTATCTTTGTTGATATTTTGTTTGGAAGATCTGCCCATTTTTGACAGTGGTGTGTTCAAATCCCCTACTATCATTGTGTTGCTGTCAGTATCTTTCTTGAAGTCCTCCAAGATTTTCTTTATGTATTTGGGTGCTCCTATGTTTGGTGCATATATATTTACAATGTTTATGTCTTCTTGGTGGATTCTTCCCTTGAGTATTATGAAATGTCCTTCTGGGTCTCTCTTTATGGCCCTTTTTTTTAAGTCTATTTTGTCTGATATGAGTATTGCTACCCTGGCCTTGTTTTTTTTCCTGTTCATTTGCTTGGAAAATTTGTTTCCAGCCCTTCACTTTCAGTCTGTGTAGGTCTTTTGTCCTGAGGTGGGTCTCTTGTAGGCAGCATATGTGTGGGTCATGCTTTCTTCATTCACTTATTCTATGTCTTTTGATTGGAGCATTTAATCCATTTACGTTTAAGGTTATTATCGATAGGTACTTAGTCATTGCCTTTTTTTGTACTTGTGTTCCTCTCTCTCTCTCTCTCTTTTCCTTCCTTTCCTTAAAGCAGTCCCTTTAGCATCTCTTGCAGAGCTGGTTTGGTGGAGGTATATTCTTTTAGACTTCTTTTGTCTGGGAAGCTCCTTATTTGGCCTTCTATCTTGATTGAGAACCTTGCTGGGTACAGTAGCCTTGGTTGCAGGCCTCTGGTTCTCATTACTTGGAATAGTTCTTGCCATTCTCTTCTGCCTTGGAGCATTTCCATTGAGCAGTCAGCTGCTAACCTTATGGGGGCTCCCTTGTATGTTACTTTCTGTTTCTCCCTTGCTGCTTTTAAGATTCTCTCTTTGTCTTGGAATTTTGCCATTTTAATTATGATGTGTCTTGAAGTGGGCCTCTTTGGGTTCCTCTTGATTGGGACTCTCTGTGTTTCCCGGATTTGTGTGACTTTTTGTCTCATCAGATTAGGGAAGTTTTCCATCATTACTTTTTCAAACAGGTTTTCTATCCCTTGTTGTTCTTCTCTCCTTCTGGTATCCCTATTATATCGATATTATTACATTTTATGTTGTCCTGCATTTCTTTTAATCCCTCTTTATTCTTTCTGAGCCTCTTTTCCTTTTCTTGCTCTTTCTGGGTGTTTTTTTTTTCTACCTTGTTCTACAACTTGCTGATTTGATCCTTTGCTTCATATAGCCTGCTTTTAAGTCCTTCTCCTATGTTCTTTAGTTCAGAAATTGTATTCTTCATATCCTCTTGGCCCTTGTTGATAGTTTCTATTTCCTTTTTCTTTTTTTTTATGTTTTTTAAACTATATTTTATTGATTATGCTATTAAAGTTGTCCCATTTCCCCCTGTCCTTTCTTCCCCGCCCTTTAGTTTTTGTCCATAGGTCATAACATAAGTTCTTTGGCTTCTACATTTCCTATACTATTCTTAACCTCCCCCTGTCGGTTTTCTACCTACCATTTATGCTACGTCCCCCCCTCCCCCTACCAGTCCCTGTTGATATCCCTCCATACCTTATATAAATCCCTTTAACATTTCATACAATAATGGCTGGGTGATGATGAACTCCTTGAACTTGACCTTATCTGACAAGCACTTTATCTGTCCTTCCATTCTAAATGAGAGTTTAGCTGGATAGAGTATTCTTGGATGTAGGTCCTTGCCTTTCATGACCTGGAATACTTCTTTCCAGCCCCTTCTTGCCTGCAAGGTCTCTTTTGAGAAATCAGCTGACAGTCTTATGGGAATTCCTTTGTAGGTAACTGTCTCCTTTTCTCTTGCTGCTTCTAAGATTCTCTCCTTATTTTTAATCTTGGGTAATGTAAGTATGATGTGCCTTGGTGTGTTTCTCTTTGGGTCCAACTTCTTTGGGACTCTCTGAGCTTCCTGGACTTCCTGGAAGTCTATTTCCTTCACCATCTTGGAGAAGTTCTCCTTCATTATTTGTTCAAATAAGTTTTCAACCCCTTGGTCTTCCTCTTCTCCTTCTGGCACCCCTATGACTCAGATGTTGGGATGTTTAAAGATGTCCTGGAGGTTCCTAAGCCTCTCCTCAGTTTTTTGAATTCTCGTTTCACCATTCTTTTCTGGTTGGATGTTTTTTTCTTTCTGCTGGCCCACTCCATTTATTTGAGTCCCAGTTTCCTTCTCATCCTTATTGGTTCCCAGCAGATTTTCCCTCATTTCTTTTATTGTATCCTTCATTTGTTCAACTAATTGCAACCATCTTTCTTCCAATCCTGTGAGCATCCTGATTACCAGAGTTTTGAACTGTGCATCTGATAGGTTGACTGTCTCTTTGTCGCTTAGTTGTATTTTTTCTGGAGCTTTGATCTGTTCTTTCATTTGGGCCATCTTTTTTTTCCTCGATGCGCCTGTTACTTTAAGGGGCCTTAGGCATTCACCAGGGCAGGGTAACCCACATTGCTGCATTGTGACGCAGCCTGTGGGTGCATGTCCTGAGAGAACAATGGTGCTTACTCTGCTCTCTGCACTTATGCCGCTACCCTCAAGCAAGTTGGGCCTTTGCTGTCTCCGGTGTCGGTCGGTGGGCCTGCACAGTTTTAAGTCCCTGTGAGTCTCTCCAATGAACTCTACTGTGAGGCCAGGAGTTCCTCCCGCTGCTGCCTCAACCCCCACAGGTGTCCTCAATCAGTGGTTTGAGGCTTCATTTCCATGCGTTGGTGGGTTGCTCGATCTGCTCTGCTCCCAGCCTTCTCTCCCAGTCTGTCTGCACGTGAATGAGGGATCACCTGGTCCACCAGTCTCAGCCCCGCTGGGTCCGGGTGGGCCGGCTGTAGGTTTTGCCAAGTGCTCTGGCTGCGTTTTGGTCAGGCGCGCCCACCGCGGGCCTCTCTGGGCAACTGCAGCATTGCCTGTACTGCTCCACAAACTGCTATCTTGCTGCGCACTCTCTGCCCGGCTCTGCCCCGCTTACCGGTTTTGATGAACATGTCTTCTTTAACTCCTTGGTTGTCAGACTTCCACTCAGTTCTATTTTCTGTCAGATCTGGCTGTTTTGATTTTTTTAAATTGTTGTTTTTCCTCTTTTGGTTGTGTGAGGAGGCACAGTGTGTCTACCTGGGCCTCCATCTTGGCTGGAAGTCTCTGTTTCCTTTTTCATGTTGATATAGTTTGCAGTGATTTCCTTGTAGTTGCCTTCTGGTTTGAGCTCACTGAGCTTCCTGATAACCATTGCTTTGAACTCAATATCTGATAGTTGACTCACCTCTTCTTCATTTAACTTTCTTTCTGAGGTTTTCTCCTTTCATTTCATTTGGGGATTGTTTCTTTGTCTTCCCATTGTTTGTGAGACTCTTCTTGTTAGCCTCTGTTTCTTAAATTGATCTGCTCTGAGTCCCTGGGTTTATGGTGTGAACTTCTATGGTAGCATACCTGTGAGATTCAGTGGTGCAGTGTCCTTAATCTCCTTAGCTCGCTGGTCTTGGACTGACATTTATGTTGGCTCTCTGTATGTCTTTGGGTTTTGATTGTTGGATCTTTCTTTGGTGAGTCCTTCCCTCTAGCTGGTCAACTGATGGTCACTCTGTCCACCACATCTTGTGTTCTATTGTGCAGGTGTGGACAGGTTGTATTGAAGATGATTCTTCTGTGTGTACAAGGTTTTGAGGCTTCTCTCTCACTCTTGTTCATCTGTTCATTGTGGATAATTTCTCCATCATTTAGTTGTATTTCCAGATTGGTCCTGCATTGAGGTTAGTGTGGCTTCCACTCCCTCCTTCACTTTCTTCCATTGTTATCTGTTGGTGGTTCCTTTGTTTGCGAGTTTCCTCTTTCAGCAGGTGTACTGGTGTTTGCTACTCCCACCTTGCAAGTTCTCTGGAGTAGCAAAGTGAAATTTGTTTCACTGTCTCCATTGTTAGGATGACCCTGTTTAGGTCTAACTTTGGTCTTTTCACTGCTCCAGGTTTTATTTCTCATGTATGGGAAAAGAAGAAGAAAAAGGGTCGGAAGGAAGGAAGAAGGAATAAAAAAGGAAAGGAGGGAAGGAAGAAGGAATAAAAAAGATAGAAGGAAAGAAAGGAAGAAGGAATTTTAAAAATTAAGATTAAAAAAAGAAGGAAGGAGGAAGGAATAAAAAAGAAAAGGAAGGAAGGAAGAAGAAAAAAGAAGGGAGAGAAGGAAAGAAAGGAAGGAGGAATTTAAAAAAAGAAGGAAGGAAGAAGGAATAAAAAGGAAGGGAAGGAAGGAAGGAAGAAGGAATACAAAAAAAGAAAGACAGAAAGGAAGAAGGAATTAAAAAAAAAAAAAGCCTTCTGCTGGCTTTAAACTGGTCAATCCATTTCTGCTGGTATTCCTGGCTGCATCAGGCCAAGGAGGGATTGGTTTTGCTTTTCTCCCTTCCTGAGATGTACTCTTTGCTCTTGTCCAGCCTCCAGCCCAGTTCTTCAGTGCCCTTCTGCGCCCAGCCTAGGCCTTTAGTCCACCAGTTGCGCTGTCCTTGAGGTGCTCCAGTCAGGGGCAAGTCACACACCACCTTCTTGCTCTTTGCTGTCCTAGATCCTAGGGACTCTCAGCACCCCTTCAGGGTAGTTCAGCCCCCCACTGAGTCAAGTCTTTCCAGGGACTGCAGCTCCCCTTTGTGGGGCATTTCTGCCTTCCTCCTAGAGAGGCAGTTGGCCCTGCAGGGCTCTGGGCACAGGTGTTAGGTGGGAGGCACTCCACCCCTGGTGCTTGGGGTGTGAGCCACCACCAGGCATGAATCCTGTGTGTACTGACCCCAGTGCTCTGGGCGTGGGCATGGGTGCGGGTGGGCCACCCCCAGGCTGGGGATTGGGTTTTCACAGACCCCAGGCCTGCGGGGGTAGGGGTGCAGGATGTGGTTGGCTGCTGCAGAGTATTCCCCAAACAGCCACAGAATGCCTCTCTCTCTCTCTCTTTTTTTAAGATTTTATTTATTTTTAGTTTTAGACAGAATGGAAGGGAGGGAGAAAGAGAGGGAGAGAAACATCAATGTGTGGTTGCCTCTCACGTGGCCCCCACTGGGGACCTGGCCTGCAACCCAGGCATGTGCCCTGACTGGGAATCGAACCACCGACCCTTTGGTTTGCAGCCTGCACTCAATCCACTGAGCTACACCAACCAGGGCTTCTGTTTTTTTGGGTTTTTTTTTGTTTTGTTTTGTTTTTTGTTTTTTTTTAGAAATTCCTCCTATTCAAGCCCACCAGTCCAAACAAGCACCTGGTCTCTCACACAGCCCAGCCTGGCTCTTTCCCAAGAATCTTGCAGCAGACCCAGCAGGCACTGGGCCTTGGGCTACAGCCACCCTGGTCCCCACCACGGTCCCAGGGACCCTATTGTCCTTAATCACTCTCCTTACTGTCTGATCTTTCAATGTCCTCTACAATTTTTTGTCTCCAGTCTTCATATATGCTGGAATACCATTGGTTGTTCATTCTATTCCTCAGAAGATCGGCTAGGTGTTTCACCTGTGGACAGAGGGAAGTGGACTGTGCTCCCACCTACCTCACCACCATCTTCCTCAGGTCTCTGGTTATATCTTCTTGATGGATTCTTCCCTTAAGTATTATGAAGTTTCTTTCTCTGTCTTTTTTAATGGCCTTTTATTTGAAATCTTTTTGTCTGATATAAGTATTGCTAAACTGACTTTTTTCATGTCCATTTGGTTGGAATATATTTTTCCATCCCTTCACTTCCAGTATGTAGAGATCTTTTGTTCTGAGATGAGACTCTTGTAAATAGCATATATGGGAGTCCTGCTTTCTTATCCATTCAGCTATCCTATGTCTTTTGATTGGAGCATTTAATCCATTTACATTTAAGGTTATTATTGAGAGGTGCTTATTCATTGCTATTTTTTCCCTTTGTACCTGTGTCCCTCTCTCTCTCACTCTTTTACTTCATCTTCTTAAAGCAGTTTCTTTAGCATATCTTGTAATACTGGTTTGATGGAGATATAAAAAGAGGTAGGTGTAAACGGAGGTAAAAGGAAGGTCTTTTAGCCTTCTTTTGTCAGGAAATTCTTATTTCACCTTCCATTCTAAATGAGAGCCTTGTTGGGTAGAGCAGTCTTGGTTGCAGGGCCTTTGCTTTTCCTTACTTGGAATATTTCTTGCCATCCCCTTCTGGCTTGTGTTGTTTCTGTTGATAAGTCAGCTGCTAGCCTTATTGGGGATCCCTTGGATGTTACCATCTGTTTTTCTCTTGCTGCCTTTAAAAGTCTCTCTTTGTCTTTGACTTTTGCCATTTTAATTATGATGTGCCTTGTGGTGGACCTCTTTGGGTTCATCTTGATTGGGACCCTTTGTGCTTCCTGGACTTGTGTGACTTTTTCTCTCATCAAGTTATGGAAGTTTTCCATCACTACCTTTTCAAACAGGTTTTCTATCCCTTGCTCCTCTTCTTTTCCTTCTGGCATCCCTATTATATGGATATTAGTAGGTTTCTTATTGTCCTGAAGCTCCCTTACACCATCTTCATTCTTTTTGAGTCTTATTTCATATTGTTGCTCTGTCTGGGAATTTTTTTCTACCTGGTAACCCAACTCACTGATTTGATTCTCTGCTTCATCTAGCCTGCTTTTAATTCCTTCTCCTGTGTTTTCATTTTAGATATTGTATTCTTCATTTCTTCCTGGCTCTTATTGATAGTTTCTATGTACTTTTTCATGCTAGTGTAGTTTGCAGTAAGTTTCTTGTAGCTTCCCTGGTGTTCTTTGTAGTTCTCACTGAGCTCATTGAGCTTACTTATAACCATTGTTTTAAACTTGATATCTGATAGTTTGTGTCGATTTTGTTTAGCAGTCTTTCTGGAAATTCCTCCTTTCCTTTCAATTGTGGGCTGTTTCTTTGTGTCTTCATCTTATGTGACTCTTCTTGTTTCTTTATGCATATTAGATTGATCTGCTTTTACTCCATGTCTTCATGGTGTGACCTTCTGTGGTAGGAAAACTGAGGGACTCAGTCGTGTAATCTCCTTGATCTGCTGAGCTTGATTTTCTTGGGTTGTCCTTATGCTGTTTATGTGGTTTCTCTGGTTGTAATTGGGTTTTTGTTGCATTATTCTTTGGCAGGTCCTTCCCTTTGGCTGGCTGACTGAAAGTCCCGCCCCTCACCATGGCTTGTATACTGTTGTACAGGTACTACCAGAAAAGAATATATATAAAATAATGGGGGCCTAATTGGAGAAAAAGATCCACCTAGCACTATCAACAATAAATGAGCTAAGATTTATGTAGGTGGAATGGGAATAAGAGGGAAACAAGAAAGAAAGAAAAGCTTACAAGATGTCTAGAGGAAAGAGAAGTTTTTTGAGAGGATAGAGGAAGAAGGAGTATTAAGTATGAGGAATGAAATCAAGGTAAGATAGGGAAAAATTAATCTTTAAAATGAAAAAGAAGGTCAAGAGGAAGGTGAACTGGAGTAGGAGAGGGGAACAGTAAAATTTGAGATTTGAAATTGAAAAATAGTGACTATCTAGAAATAATATTGAAGAAATGCAAGAACAACTACCTTATCCACAACCAATGAGAAAATATTGATTAAAGTGTAGAGAAAATAAGAGTATCTTAAGAATGGAAAAAAGAATGTGAGATGACTAATGACAATTACAAATTGTTTTGAGAGGCTGGAGGGGACAGAAGTAGTAAGAGTGCGAAATAGAAACAAGTCATGGCAAAAGAGAAAATAGACTTTAAAACAACAATAAGAAGAGGAAGGAGGAAGGTAAAATGGAGTCAGAGAAAGGAAGAGCAAAATATGGGATTTAAAATGAACTATAATATAGAACTTGGTGACTTATTGGGCCCAAAGTTGAAGGATAAGAAATGAATGTTAAACATGTATGCAGTAGAGAAGATACTGCCTTGTTGCGCCTGTCTCTATTCTCTCTGCTCTTCTGGGTGGAGTAAATCAGGGCCGGAAAGAGCTGTGTAGCTTGTAGTGTCTGGTGAAGGGCCCTTTCAGAGTTTTTTCTTCTTTCCCTTGCAGAAATGTACCCAGCAGGAAACTCCTGAGCCTTGTCTCACTGATCTGCAGCACCTGTAATCCTTCAGGTGGGTGTGGAGTTCACCTGTCTTTGGGGGGGTCTGGCTGGCTGCAACAAATCTGAGGTATTCAGCTCCTGCTTTCCATCCTGAGTCTGCTGCTCTCTCACAGGAGGTTTGCCCTGATTTCTCCATTCTGAACAGTCACACTGGGTTGGAGGTCCTACCATTCCCTCAGTGTACTCTATCTCTCTGAGTTTTTGCTTAGCAAAGTTGCTGCACCTGAACACACAGGCATGTGCACAGGCATGGTTGCCCTGGGACTTGACTGAGTCTCAGGTCTCACTTTAGTTCCCCTTTTAAGAGAGTTTCTCCTGGCTGGTGTAGCTCAAAGGATCGAGTGCAGGCTGCAAACCAAAGGGTCGTAGGTTCGATTCCCAGTCAGGGCACATGCCTGGGTTGTGGGCCAGGTCCCTAGTGAGGGCCACATGAGAGGCAACTACACATTGATATTTCTCTCCCTCTCTTTCTCCTTCCATTCCCCTCTCCCTAAAAATAAATACAATTTTTTTAAAAAGATAAAAGTTAAAAAAAAAAAGAGTTTCCTTGTGGCTTCCACGCTGTAACACTCGTCCCTGGGGAGCCTGTTCTCCATGCACTCCCTCACCCCAAATCACATGGTCTCTTACAGTCAGGGCTGGCCACCACCTTTCAGAACCTCCAACAGTTTTAGATAAACTTTCTCTCTGTAGCTTTCCCGGGTAGTGCTGGGAAGAGCCCCGCAGCTATATTACAACACAGGGTGGGGGAGAGTGATGACCCTGCTCCCTCCACAGATCGTCAGCCTTGGACAGGCCTGCTTTCACCATCTTTTATCCTCAGAAATTATAAATTAAAGCAACAGTGAAGTACTCCTATAAACCCGACAGAATGGCTAAAATCTAAAACACAAAATCCTGATGAGGAAGTGTAGGAACAGGTAGTCATTACTGGCAGGAATACAAAGTGGTATAGCCACTTGGAAGTCATTCTGGCTGTTCCTTACAAAATGAAACACACTCTTACCATATAATTCAGCCATTACACTCCCAAGTATTTTCCCAAATGAACTGAATACTTATGTCCATGCTAAAATCTGCATGTGAACATTTATACCAGCTCTATTCATAGTCACCAAAAAGTGGAAACAATCAGGATGACCTTCAATAAATGACTGAATACACATACTGTGCTACCTCTGTATAAAGCCATATTATTTGGTAACAAAAAGAAATGAACTATCAAGCCACAAATAGACATGGAGAAAACTTGAATGCATATTGCTATGTGAAAGAAGACAGTCTGAAGAGGCTGCATACTGTATAATTCTGACTATATGACATTCTGGAAAAGGCACAACTATAGAGACAAAAAGAACAGTGATTGCCAGAGGTTTAGGGGTTGGAGGTGGGGATGAATAGACAGAGCACAGGGCATACTTAGGGTTGTGAAACTAACTTCTTTGAAACTGTAATAGTGGATATATGACATTATGTATTTTTTAAAAACCTATAGTTCTTAACTGTAAAACACAAAGAGTGAAACTTAATATAAATTTCGCTTAAAACAATGAACATTTGTGATCTCACAGTTTCACAGTCTCTATGGGTCATAAGTTGGGGAGTGGCTTAGGTAGATGGATCAAGATCTTTCATAAGGTTGTTGCCAAGAAGTCAACCAGGGCAATGACATCAGTGAAACTGGCAGAGTAGGCCTCTCCAAGGTCTTGTCTCTCCTGAGAAAATCATTTAGTAAAAAATGATTAAAAAATGTCAGAATCAACTTTGTTGGAACTATGAAAAATAGTCGAAGGTATAAACAACCACCATTTCCTTTTATATGTTGTTGTATTTGATTTGTTAATATCTTATTAAGAATTTTTGTGTCTATGTTAATGAGGGATATTGGCAGTCTTTTTCTGAGATTTTTTTTAAGATTTTATTTATTTTTAAAGAGAAGGGAAGGGAGGGAGAAAGAGAGGGAGAGAAACAGCAATGTATGGTTGCCTCTCACATGGCCCTCACTGGGGACCAGGCCTGCAACCCAAGCATGTGCCCTGACTGGAAATCAAACCAGGACCCTTTGGTTCCCAGCCCACACTCAATCCACTGAGCTACACCAGCCAGGGCGTCTTTTTCTGAGATGTTTTTGTCTGGCTTTGGTGTTAGGGTAATACTGGCCTCATAAAATGAGTTGGAAATTGTTCTTTCCTTTTCTATTGTTTTAAAGAATTTGTGTAGGATTGTATTAGCTCACTCATTTCCATTAAATGATAGAATTTACCAGGAAAGCCAACTAGATATGGTCATTGTGAAAAAATTTAAAACTCCTTATTTAAGGTCTTTACTTGATATTAATCTATTAAGATTTTGTAGCACTTCATTAGTTTTGGTAATTTCTTGCTAGGAATTTATTTTTGTCTAGTTTATCTTATCTAGTTTTTTGGCATAAAGTTGTGAATAATAGTCCCTTTTAATTTTGTGTTTCAGGGCATGTGGTGATGTAGCCTCTTTCATTCTGATTTGGGAGTTTATGTCTTCAGCCTTTTTCTCTTAGTCAGTCTATCTAAATGTTCATGAATTCAGTTGATTTTTCAAAGAATTGGCTGTGCATTTTATTTATTTTTCTATTTTTTTCTATTTCATTTATTTTTGCTCTAATCTTTACTATTTTCTTTGTTCTGATTACTGTGACTTTGATTTGCTATAAGCTTCCCTCCAAGCATAAGTTTAAATGAATTCTATAAATTTTGACATACTGCATTTTAATTTTAATTTATTTTCAGGATATTTTCTAATATTCCTTGGGATTTCTTTTTGATCCATGGGTTATTTAAAAGTGTGCTATTTAATTTCCAATTCTGTGCTATTTAAAAGTGTGCTATTTAATTTTACTTTCTGTTGTTGGTTTCTACTCCATATGGCTGGAACAAGTAATTTTACTCTGATAACTAATACAAAATAATAAATGTAAATTAAATCAATGCTTTCCAAACTATAATGTGCACATGAATCATCCGGATCTCTTGTTAAAATGCAGATTTTGATTCAGTAAAGCCAGGGTGTAGCTGATATTCTGCATTTCTAACATACTCCCAGTGGCTGCTGGTCTTCAGATTACATTTTGGCACAGGTGTGCCCAACCTATGGCCCACAGGCAACATATGGCTCAGGATTGCTATGAATGTGGCCCAACACAAAACTGTAAATTTACTTAAAACATTATGAGACTTTTCTTGCCTTGGCTGGTGTGGCTCAGTGGATTGAATGCCGACCTGTGAACAAAAGGGTTGCCATTTCGATTCCCAGTCATGGCACATGCCTGGATGGTGGGCCAGGTTCCCAGTAGGGGGAGCTCAAGAGGCAACCACACGTTGATCTTTCTCTCCCTTTTCTTTCTCTATCCCTTCCCCTCTCTAAAAAGAAATACATAAAATCTTAAAAAAAAAAAAATGATGAGTTTTTGTGTGATTACATATCACAATGTATTTAATGTGTGGCCCAAGACAACTCTTCTTCTTCTAGTATGTCCCAGAGATGCTAAAAGGTTGGTCACCTTAAAGGGTGATAGTTCTTTTCAAAAGTTAGTATTTAATTTCTTAACTCCATTTATTTTATGGTATTTTCAAACTTATTTTTATTATTTATTACTGGAAATAAGAGTGTCTGTTACCATAGTGCTTTACATTTTTTAGAGACCATTTTTACATTTTATCCCACTAATTTTTCATAACAATAAAATCAAGTAAACTAGGCATGTATTTATTTAGTTATCATTTCAGGAGTCAGAAAACTGAGGCTCAGAGAGGTCAAGACTAGCTTGAAGTAGTTCACATTTTCAACTTTAGATCATGCTTATTCTTTTCAATAACAAATCTGAAAAGCTGAATTTTCAGTGTTTGCTGTGATTATTTTAAAAAGTATTATGTAAAGATGTAACACGGTATGGGAATTGAAGTGTGTTATCTAATCTGATTCCAAGGATTGAAAAGCTGTGGGTGCCCAACAAGCACATTATTATTTAATTGATTTCAGGGATTTGTTTAAGAAAGAAATAAGAACTATATATTTCAAATTATGTGTATTATTTTTTCAAATGGCTTCTAAATGACTTATATAACATTTGTGTTATTTAATCCTAATAACAGAAGTTTGGAGTATTTTTGTTGGCCTAAGGGGTTCATGAAAAAATTACTGAGATGATCAGGCACTGTGAGCTGAGAAAATTTGAGGACCTCTGCTGTAGATAGTTAATCCCACCAGTCATATATATATATATAACTTAGGAGTTCATAATTTTCTCTGTTCACTATGCTACTGTGTAAATTAATTTGTTGTTTTGGAATGTAAGCCTCTCCTGAAGAGGGAAACATGTCTTTTCTACATTTTTGAAAGTATTTGGTAGAGTCTGTGGATGTCTTCCATGGGGGTGTGGTGCCTCTCACTAATTACATTGGCGGGGAAACTGAAAAGAAAAAAGTTGCTAAAAGCCACAGGGCGAATTGACATGTGAACCCAACAATACATGAAAAGCAGGTTTTTCCAGACTCTGCCATACCTTTTGGGGGACTTACTAGGAAAAAAATCCTCTGAGTCCATGTAAACTTTTATTTATTGTTTATTATGGGGTAGTAAACCTTTACTTATGGTTTACTTTTTGGTGAAACAAAAATTATCAGAATTTAAAATATTAACGTAATTATCAGAGCTTCATCTGATTTGTTTAATTATTTGGTGGTCTTTCAAATCCATGCAACACACTGATGAGTCCCCTCCAAAGTGCTTAATGATGTGCTCAGGTTTGAATCAGTATAAGGGAATCTTCTTGAATGTTTTTTTTTTCAACTTGAAGTTCTCCTGTACATAAATCTTAAATGCTTGGTCTAAGAACATGAGCAAGACTTTTGAGCATCCATTTAGTATAATATATAAACAAAATGAGGTAGTGAAAGTTAGTGATTTCAAAAGTCCTTTAAAGTATAATGTTCCTTGCTGGTCTCACAATATGTTTTTCTTCTTCCACCAGTGCCTGAACTAGCAACCTTGCAGACACTTTGCCTATAGCTCTTCTGAGGATAACAACATAAATGCAGATGCTAGGCCCAGCCCCTCTAACTGTATCCCAACTTGTGGGGATGGAGCTGGCTTCAACTATGTTAAGAAGTTCCCCAGATACTTCTAAAGGCAGGGTTGAGAACCACTGGCACAAAGGTCTTTAATCTTTCATTCACTGAATTTCTCATCTTTCTAAATTTTCTCTTGAAATCACAGTCCTGAGGGGAGTGGTAACACTCCCTAGCCTTGATAAAAGAAAATCCTAAATTTAAATCAATTGGTTGATTCACACTTGAGTTAACATGTTTGAAGGTTAATCTTGCCCAAAGGAAAGAAATGAAAGTGGTTTTTTTCCCCCCCCAAAAAGCAAACTCTCATCTTATGTGAGAAAACAGAAGGAAATGGCATTTTGCCCTTTCAAAATTCTGCCCCGCCAGCCTGAATCAGCAATTTGCATGTGATCACAGTCATCTTTCGTGTTTACAAATCAAACCTTTTACCTGCCTGGGGTGGGGGGCATATCTTTGTCCCAGATCTCTTTGTTACCTCCTACAAACCCTCCTATTATGCTTTGTGAGTGGAGCACTACATGGGTCCTACAGCCCTCACTCATCCTCAGGCTGGTTGCCCTTAGGGAGTACTTACCCTGCACAACTTTACCCTGCAAACCTCCTGTGACCCATCAAGAGCTTGCTTAACATTCATTTTTTCACTAACAGGTTCCATACATAGTTGCTGCCTTTTGATTAAATGGAGCCACACTAATTACATTTTCTACATCATAAACACTTCCTAAGCCTCTTTCCTCTCCATCCCACACTCCTTGGCTCTTACCTGGACATCTGCAGTAGCTCTCTAATTGGGCTTGCTGCCTATAATCTCATCCCCCTCAAACCCAGCCCACACATTAGCAAGAGCCAACTACCATATTTTGCCATGTATAATGTGCACTATTTTGCCCAAATTTTTGAGGGAAAAATAAGGATGAGCATTATACATGGGCAGTACTAATTTTGTATCTATATAAATGTTTTTTAATTTTTTTACTTATGCTTATGTGTTAAAAGTATACCTCTAGAAAGCAATAATGATATCTGTGTGCAAAATAATACCCTGGAATATGATAATCGGTTTCAAATATAAATTAAAAATTGAGTTAAAAATTAAAATGAAAGATTTTTTTTCCTGAAAGTTTGGACAAAAAACGTGGGTGTGCAGTATGCATGGGAGGGCATTATACATGGCAAAATACAGTATTTAAAACTCAGATATGGCCAGTTTTCATCCCTGCTCAACACCCTCCAGAGGCTCCTGCCATTATGATCCACACTGCTCAGTTAAAGGCACTAGGACTTTCATGAGCTGGTCTCAACCCACTTTCTTAGCAGCTATCCCATTGCTCTGGCCTCACCAAATCCTCTAGCAATATTGATTTATGGCTCTCCTTGCACATACCTATGGGTATTGTTTTCATCACTTCCTGTCATCCTGGTGCTGGGGAACGGATGGTGTCCTCTGGTTATGAGCAGCCAAGTACACACACAGCCCTGGACAGATGAAACTGATAGCAGTTTACTGGTCACATATGCTCACTGCCCAGTGAGGAGGACACCAGGGTTGTGCAGAGCCACACAAGGGCTGCACTTGGAAACAGAGTAAACAATCTGTTTCCCGAGGAGGTTGGCTTTATAGTATCAAAAGAACAGGGTGACCTCTGGCTCATGGGGGAGCAGGTGATTAGCCTCTTTGAACAATTCTAGGGGCGGACGGGAAACTGAAACCCACTGCTGAGAGATAAGCAGGAACTGTGACTTGACAAGGAGGGTTTGTTTTACGAGGGGACCTTTTCCATAGGAGCAGGGTATGGAGGGGAACTTGTGGTTAGGGCACTTGAGCCTTTCCCAGTTTCACCAGATGTCAAAAGCAGCACCTAACGTTGGGCCCTGATTTTGGGCCTTATATTGTAACAGGTAACCTCCGTGTTACTGAACCTCAGAAACACCTCCCAGTCTGCAGAGTGGGACTCCGAGAGACCAGCTCCCGCCCAGAGCGGCTGGGAGCCGCAGCAGACTCCATCCCCCGGGAAGGCAGCAGCCCCCGCCCCCCCCCCCCGCCCCCGCAGAAACACCTCCCGCCTGCAGGAGGGGCGGTGGGCAAAGGACAGGCAACCTCTGTGTTTATGACTCAGTATTTTGTAAGCTGCCATGTTTTGTCTCTTTACTTTGCAACTTGCGTATTTAGCCCCTGTGCTTTGTCCTTGATTGTAGAACTTGTGTTTAGCTTGAATCATGTAACATTCTGTGCTTTGTTTTTACCAAATAAGATAGCTAGATTTAACTGCTGCATCAAGCTTCTGTAACCCTTGCTTGCCACTAGGCCCACGTAGGCAGGAAGTCTTGCCATGTAAGCAAGGCGTGAGTCTTGCCACGTCGGCAGGAAGTCCCAAGCTCATGTGCCTTTTTCTTTGTCTCCCAAATAAGGAAAGCTAGACCTGACTTCCGCTCCTGGCTCCTGTAATCTTCTGCCACATAGTTTCTCATCACTGCCTGAACATATATAAGCCAGTACCTTCCCTTATTCGAGGCCCTGGATTTGGAGATTTCTCCCTAGGGTCCGCATGCGTAATAAAGGGTCTGTGACTCATACCTCTCATCAGGAGTTTGGTCGCTTCATTTTCCCGCAACATTATCACAGACATGAGGGCTTCTTCCCCCTGCACTTCTTCATCTTCTCACTCCCATTAACTCTCCAGGCTAACTCCTGGTCACCCTTTATTTGTCAGCTCAGGCAGCCTCTCCAGCAGACACTTTTCCTGATCTCTCTCCTCCAGCTAGGTCACTTACCCATCGTAAGTAGCCCTCATTGCACCTGCTTGCTAAAAAATTATATTACATTTTCTCTCTTTCCTCAGGACTATAATCTTGAGGACTGGGACCCTGCACAACATACTTGTTTTCGAGTCCTCAGTGCCTGTCCAAGAAAAATGGACATTTTAAGAATATAACCCCAAAATTTACTTTTACAAAGAAGTTCTAATTTGCTTTTACTAAATTTTACACTGTCAGATAAAGCAACCCTCAGAGAAGACAGGCAATGACAAAAATTTTAAACTCTACAAGAAAACTGTGAAGAGAAATTATTTAAAAATTGTTCTGCTACAAATCCTGTCACTCCTCTTTTTCACAATGTTTCATTTGGCCCATTGAACTGTCTTCCTTTGGATT